>JALDNG010002674.1:0-35564 GCA_024349245.1 Neodontobutis hainanensis | reverse complement strand
AAACTTGGATTCAAAAATTCTTTTCTCTAAACATATTGCGAAAAATTTTAATGTCAAAAAATCTTCACAATTCAGTGGTAATTTGTTTAAAAATAACTGGTGTGAATAATTTTTTTTTCTATTACTCAAATATGTTCAATAAAAAAGTCATAATTATTTTTCATAGAGAAGTATATGAGACTTTTCATCCTTATTCAAGTGTAAATTTTATTATATTTGAAATGGTATAAAACTTTGAATAGTCAATTCAAAATATTTCTCTTCATAGGTTTGGCTTCATAAAATGAAGTACAAAGATAATTTTCTCAAAATGTTTTTTTATTAAAATTAATAGATTATCAGCTGACAAATCTTGTCTAGTTTTATTTTAAAAATGAAATTAATTAAATCTACGAGTTATTTATTTATAAATTTGAAATCTAGCTATTTTTAATTTCAAAAGAATCTTATAGTTCGATAATTTGTGCATCGAATGATAGTTTACTTTCAGGCAATTTTGAAACGTCATTTCTAGTATAACTAAAAATTGCAAGTTCTGTTTAACAGACATAAAATCACATAATCAGAAAATTATAATTATAGTTTCCTTCTTAAAAGAAATTCTGAAAATTTTAAAATATTTGTTTATTTTCATAAATACTGATAGATTTAAAAACTAAAATTTCTAAAAAAATTTTTATGATAGTATTTGAGCATACACTTTAAAAACTACTTGAATTCATAAATATTAATGTTTAAAAACCACTTTGATATCTTTGGACAATAATCATCAATTTTTTGATGTTAAAGTAATTTTATTCACGTTATAGAAAAAATTTTGAATGTTTTGAATATTATATGAAAAAAACATATTTTTTAGTAATAATATTATTTTACTCATGATAACTTTTAACTTTCATTTATGATTTAAATTAAAGTTTTTTGTATTTATAGAATTAAGGCATTGATAGATCAACGGTATTAAAAAAATTATATTTTCTGATAAAGAATAACATTTCATATGCAATAGGTTGGTAAAATATTTCAATAAATCTAAAAGAATTTATTGTTCTTTATCAACGTGGATAAAAATAATGAGAGTTACTTCATCATTTACAAATTCCTTATTTTAAAAAAATATCACGAAAATTGTAATTTTTGCATCATTTAAGCATGCATCTTATTTTTAAATAACTTTGTAAGTCTTAATTGATGAGTCAAAAGCGAGCTGACGTTATATTCAAAATGAAAAAAATATTTCAAATCTCAACATTAAAAAATACGGAATACCTCGACGTCAAGGTATTCATAATAAATGTTTTATTTAAATTTCAACATAGTACAGAATATTTTCAAATATATACCATTTTTTCCTCAATTGCATCATTTTTTGCAATTTTTTTTGAAAAGGTATATAGTATTGCAAAGTTATTGAATTTATTATTTTCATGTTGATAAACATGTTTTCCCGCGCATTTTTCACGCCTCTAATATATTCGCATTGTTTTTCCAGTAAATATGAACTCAAGCGAAAATTCCAACACTAAAGATACTGGTATAAACCGGTATAAGAAAAAGAGTTATGAAAAAAGAAGAAGTCTCGTTCGACTATACGAACTAGGTAAAACAATAAAGGAAGCATCTGAAATAATACAGATGAAGTACAATTCTGCAAGATCTATTGTTACCAGATATTTAAAGACTGGTAACATTGACATGCAAAAAAAAGGTGGGAAAATTAGGACAGTATCAAACGACAGTATAATCTCTTCGATCGAAAATATTATATCTAATAATCTAGACTTGACACTTAAAGAAATCAAAATAATTTTGTTGCGAAGGGATCCAAATATAATAATTTCCCTTTCGACAATTGATAAATGCTTAAGAGAATTGAACACTTTTAAAATCAAGCATAATGAATTGGATAGGGTAAATGATCCAGATAAAATATTACAGCGAAAAGAATATTCGCTTTTGTTTAATAATTTTTTTCAAACAATTTTTCTTCCGCTATTTTCGTTGATGAAACTTCAGCGAACCTTCAAATAAAAAATCTCAAACAAAGTAAAAGGCACCACTGCCAACGTAAGAACACTTACAGTACGTGGTCGTTCTGTTTCGATGATTTCCAGCATGTCCATCAATCGGATGTGCTACAACAAAGTGATAACCAATTCAACGGTCAATGCGGATATATTTATATCTATCTGACCGAATTGTGTATATTTTTAAAAGATGAGCTGAACATGAGAATTGCAGGTTTAATATTGGATAATGCGAGGATTCACAGAAGGGTCGATATTGAAAGGATAACATCATGTTATGGATTTTCATATAAGTTTCTATCCCTCTACTCATATATGTTAAATCCCATTGAAAATGCATTCTAGAAAATCAAAAATGGTGTGAGATCAAGAATAAGAGTTGTAGAGGAGATTATGTTGTCTGATTTAAGACTTTCTGAATGTTAGAATATTTCAAGTGAAGATATTTCGGGTTTTTTAGGCATATTATTAGAAATATAACTAATTGTGCGGCAGAAATTCCTTATAATCATAAATAAATTTTAATTAATTAATTTATTTTTCTTTTTGTAATTATTGTTTTTTGAGTGACGCAATTGAAAAAAAAGGTATATAAAGGAGATATTTATGGTTAGTTACGTCTTAGTCACGCTACCATATCTGTACGTAAAATATTTCTTTATAATATTATCAAAGTCACGCACCGATATAAAATGCGTATCATTACTAATCCAATCTTCTTTCAAATTTAAGAAATAGTAGGATGTTCATAATCTGATTTCACTGTACCTATGAGATTAAGAATCTTGATGAAATATGCGAACATTTATTTGAATATTTTATCACGTAGGTTACGTTTAGAACTGAGACTCGCTACTGAAACTAAAATAACAACAAAAAAATTTTATGAATTTCATGATCTAGCTTATTGTCTTTATACCTAAAAATAGAATTCCTTAAATCAATGATATTGGTTGACTAGTATAAATTTCAAACTGAACTGTTTACCATTAATTTTGAAGTTTTAAAAAATGGTCGAGAACTACTGTCTTAATTTTGTATTTTAAATGTGACTGTTTGCTTTTTAAGGAATTTCATAACTTTTTGTGTTTAGTACGCTCAAGCATGCACTCTTCTGTTGCCGCAGACAATTTTTATTTTTGTGGGTGCAGTTATATCTGAGTTTTGAATAGATGGCACATCAAAAGCATCTATTGGTGGTTCTTGAACTCCCGAAACTGTTTATTTATACAGGCGCTTTGCCAATCCTATCAAACTCAATGCCAAAGTGACATATATTTTTGGCTTTTGAGTCTAGTATGAATCATTTTCTTTGAATTCTGGAGTTTTGATAGAATTTTCCCTTCAGGTTACGTCCTGCTGAGTATAATTTTATCCCTAAAGCCACTGTTCTGAATGTATCCAAAATTGCACTTCTCACAAATTTCTTGAGAGCGCAAACTATCATCTTCTATTCTTCCTCTAATATTCTTATCATAAGACAAAACGTAAAGCTCTCGGTTGTTCCGAGAGGCTTGGGACTAAGTTAGTTGAATCGTCAACTGTTATATCTTAAGGCATTAAATCACAAGAGTGGGTTCAAAGTTATCAACGTAAATTCTTCGTGTTACAGTCAAAATGGTTATTGAATGCTTATCCTTCTACACATTATTCGTAATCACTTAATTTTCGAATTTTTTTGGAATGATTCACAATCATTCTCATAAAATTTCGAATTTTCATATTTCTCCAGATGATGTTTTCTTTTGATTCAATAATATTATGAATTCTGATCAAAACAAAAATCAACAGCTTTGGTGTAAATTTTTGTCACGATTCTCATTACTCAATTATTCTCCAGTTTAATTCATACGATTTACGAATATAAATTTCTTTAAAATATGAAAATCTGATTTTAAAATTTATTAAAGAAGAAGTTTTCATGTTTTATATATTGTTGTGAATTATGAATTTCACAGGCGTTATTCTGAACAGAGTTAATTTTTTGTAATTTGTATGACAAAAATATGATCTAAAAAATTCTGAAGAATAAACAATAAATATAACCAGGGATAGATTTCAAAGAAGTAAAAAGTTTTTCTGATTTTTGATGCGTTAAAATATCTGTAAACCAAAGACTTGCGCAGACGGTTTCATGTAAAAATACCATGTTTCATTCTGATGGTTAAAATTTAGTTTCTTTATATACGTGTATTCAAATATTTGCTTATATTGTATTAAAATAATTCTTTCAACCATAAAAACTTCGAAAAGTTTTACTTAAGTCTGATAAATTTAGATTCTTGTTCAGTCTTTGCAGATAAATCTTAAAATATCAGTGAATATGGTTTTCTTTGTAAGAATGGGTCAAATCGTTTGTTTACACAAATTTTTTGAAAAGTAAGAAAACCAAATAACATTTTCATGTCAGTTGAGCAGACGAGTATTTCTGTCTTCACTCTGATGAGCATTGAATCATACCGAAGTGAAGGGGTCTGCATCAAACTACATCGATTTCCAGAAATAATATTATTTTAGTTTACGCCTCTATTTCTTTACAAACCCTCTTATTTTTATCCAAATTATAAACTTGTGATCACAAGTTTATGGTGAGCTGGTACTTTAAAGAATATGGTTCGAGTACAGTTTTTAGTTTGTCTCAAGATATCAATGAATCTGAACATCACGTGTATAAATATGCCACGAAACGTCTGAATGGTAAAACTTTAGATTATCGAATAACTCAAACTTTCTCTTGTGATTTTCGCAACATTTATTTCAAAACGATATGCGACATGCATTTGGTATGCAGCACATGGCGAGATTGAATTATTGTTAACCTGTTTTGGCAACTTAAAAAAATTTCTTTTTAAGTTCTTCTATTTCGAGATGCTTCTTTGTAGATTTTTGGTGGTAGTTTATATCTCTAGCAGTAGGAAGGACAATCTAAACTGGCAGGAATACGAGCTCTCCTTTGTTTATTTTTGAAAAGTTTTCATCAACTCGCTAAGGTTAACAGAAGTATCTTTCGTAGTCAGTTATAGGTTCGAAATTATGTAAAAATTTATATTCGTAAATAAAGAAACCTTACGATCTTAACTGTTGGCGAAAGGGCACAGATTAAGTGTTTCGATTTGAACGAATCCTATGTTTGTGTGTGTCATCGTGACCACATAGTCACGATAGAACTGCCTTTCGAGTCAGGTCTGGGAACTTCAAACTGCGGCTTTCATAAAGAGACTTCAAGGTCGTTACTGGACCATTCTGTTCTTAATAATAGATGATTAGCGGCTTGTTTCATGGTCCTGCGATGGACCCTCAGGTAATCTTATTCGGTCAATCAGTTAATGGTCGCTCGAAACATTTATATTCTTAACTGTTTTTCAGCATAATCACATTGTATTCAAGTTTATTTCCATCTGTGGGTTTAGAGTTGTATCTTGTTCCAAGTTTCATTTTTACATTAAATAGAGTGACAGGAGTTTCATCGTTTTGGATGAAAAAGCTGTAGCCAGCATAGTTAATGTTCTAATTGGCAGGGGTCGGTTTATAACTGCTCTTGACATGGATAAACGTTAATTCATCTCTTTCTCTATTAATTCCGAACTGAGCAAATGGAAAACTGCTACATTTAAAATTCGTGGACGTTTTACTGATCAAAAAAGGGGTATCAAATGTATGAGATATCATTACCCCCTTCATATTGAATTTTTCAGACGATATAAAAATTCGGTTAGTTAATTTTAAATGATCAAGAGTCCATGATCTTATTATTTATCATATGATTTTTGATCTGATGTGTCTCGACGAACAGATAAGATATCTATCATTTACCAAGCATGCACTAGTTTTGGGTTCAACCTCTGGAACTATTCTAAGGTGGTACTATGAGGATCCCCAATTCGAAGATGTTTTTCAATTTGGAGTTAAGTTCAGAGTTAATGACAACACTAAACATCGAAATATCAGGACCCATAAATGATATTCCGCTGGAAGCTTACAGGTTGTGATTATTCTCAAATAATACACTCACAATTTACAATCACATCTTTGACATATTTCAAGATCCAGGGCTTTAAAAACCCACAAGTCGATGTAGAATCCTGAATACTATAGATATTTAACATGAATTAATTTTATCTTAAAAATAGTTTTATTTTGAAGTTGGGCTTATCGTTAAACAAAATTATGGATTTATGGATTGAGATAATATGAAAAAAGAGTTGTATTTGCACATTTATGAAAAGATAATAACTATCACATGATCGCGTTAAGTAAAAATTCGGATATTTATATTTCATTTGACTGCGATAATAAATGACAGACGTTTTAGTTTCTTTAAAATCAAAAACATATCCATCATAACTTTGTTTAAGACCAGTTAAAATATTCACAAACATATTGAGAGATTAATTCCCTGAATACTTTGCATCCTTACATACGTCAGACCAATAAAATTACCAGGTAGAAATTTAGCAAAACATTCAAGATTTAATGGATGTGATTTTAGTGCCTAACCTTAGAGTTTCGATTTAGGTAACTCTAAATATTTGCATGAATAATAATTTTCAGCATAAGCCTAAAAAATAAACTCATGGTGAGTTAATTAACCTTTTGAGTATAAATTTATAAATACTTAAATTTAATGATGGTTCTTAACTGGTAAAATTTAGTAACTTAATAAGAGTTAAGAAGCGGAAATTTTTGCATTTATTAGATTTAGACTGAAAATATATGATAGCTTAAAACTAATATTTTTGGCATCTTTCTTCATGGAGTAAATTTTTTATTTCAGTTCCACAATAATCCATGATTTTATGATAAATTATTTTCATATATTTACAATCAAAAATAACCAAAATCGTGGTTTGACTTGTGATTCTAAATTTCAAGAAATATAAAAATGTTTAAACTTCAAAGTAAAGTTGTAATTATTTAAAAATCTAAATTAAGAGATAAGTTTTAAACAAAAATAATTAGATCTTCGACAACTATTATCAATTTTTATTTATACTAATCAAAAAAATTAAAATTTACTCTGCCCGTGTTTGTGGGACTATTCTTAATAATACCTCCTAACTGGGCTTTCTTATAACCTTGAAAGAAATTTTTCCAATGTTCGAAGTTCCAGATCCACATTTAAGAGATATCTCCTAAGGGTATGTAATCCCCATTTATCTTAACGTTCGCTCATTTTGGTTTTGTATGTTCATGTCAGCAACGTACTTTGATTATTGAGTAAATTTCACAAACATCTATATTTGTACGCCTGTATTTCTGTTAACGTGAGATTTCTAATCCTTTTTTCAAATTTTATTTTAACTTATTGATCTTTATATTAACTGTAGATTTCATCTCCCAACCTAATAAGCTAATTTGCTGATCCTAAGGATTGGCGGCAATTTCATTAAATTCGGAGTTTTCATCTTGACGTTTGCCTAATTTTGTTTAATGATTATTTGATCTCTCTTCATAACATCAAAATTACTTGATCTGATCCAGTTTTGTATCCTCAGGTTTAAATAAATGAAGAGGGATTTATCGTTTTCATGATGCATTTTCTGCAATGGTTGTTTCTGATAGAACCGTTTAATGTCAAATGAAAAGTTTCGTCCTGACAATTTGAAGCAGGATTAGATGGGTCGACTGTTTGTATTCTACACGATACATTAAAAACCTATACCAAACCAGATCGACGTGAATGACGGTCAATTTTTCGTTTATGAGATGCTTTGATCAAACAATATCACTCACAAGTTTCAAAAAGGTATGGATTATCTTAGTCTAAGTAGTTGTGTGGAATATCATTGCTGACGAACTTTTTTAAAAATCATCAACAAATATAGAAAGAACTTGGTTATTGATTGGCCTTGCTTGATATATATGAATCCTTTCAAGTGAAGAGAGTGAGACACTTAGGTTGAAGATTTTTCGGAGGTTCTTCACTCTTTTCTAGCCTAAATATGAGATGAACATAGAATCGTCTTTTAAAATTTATACTTCGATACCTGCTAAAAAAAAAATTGAATTTCGGAAGATTTGAACCTTGCAATGCCTGTGTCTATCAGGTAAGATCTTAATAATCGTTTCTCACAGTGTTAACATTTCATTTTTTTAAAGTTACGTGGCCGTGTGTTTATCTTGAAAGATTAAAAATGATGTGGTTTTAGTTTATGATTTGTACAATACAGTGTTAGTAATCGTTATAAGGTTTCATCATCTCCACAAAACACTGAAGATTAATCATTCATCTCAAAGCTAATTATATTTTAAAATATAAAGAATCTCAATAACCTCTCTGGGTTGATCGAGAACACTCACTGATGCAAAACTTACAAAAACGCGAGAGGGTTATGATCAGATTTTTACATAAATTCTTTCTCTTCTGGAATATTGTGTGACTTTTTATTCAGACTACACCTTGTCTTCTTTTTGGCCAGCAGAGTATACTTCAACCCGATTTGTATTGTAACCTGGAAAAGAACGCCACTTGTAATTTTCAATTCCACCTTGAAGTAAATGGCAGAAGATTTTCTAGGTCGACGAATTGTCCACTTATGATCAGCATAAGTTACAGTTTTAGATTGAAATTAACAGATGTGATTTTATCTGTTTTTCTCTTTTTTGTTGAGTAAATCAGTTCTTTTTGAAACTTTTTATTCGAATTGCTATTCGTTTATTAAATATTATGGAAAACTAACTTAAGTGGTTGAGTAGTAATTTATAAGACCTCAGAATCTTTGAACTCCTCAGCTGACATAATCCAACCTCAGTACTCATCCTCGTCGTTAATCTAAATTTTTGATGTTTTATTTTCAAACAATGATATTTGAGGGGATAAAACGCATTTTCATAGTTTTTACGTGTTCATCTTTCGTTTTTTCAGATAAAATTTAAAATCTAAATATACACCAACCATCGAAAATATCAGTGAATCTGATGGATAAACGTTCTCAAGTCTCTGGCAGATTTATAACATATTGGTATTCTTTTATACTTTAAAAACCCACGATTACTTTTAATTTTCATTAGTTTTGAGGTTATCGAGGCGGTTAAATTTAAATGTAGGCATTTACTAAATAAATTAGTTGAATGTTTTCTCATGCAATAGTCTTGAATAAATTTCTTAAAGCTTCGGTATCGGGTATTTTTGGCGTGAATTCTTTGATTAAATGGAAAAAAGAAAAATGCACACCCTTTTACACTCAGGTCTTTTTAGTTGTGTTCATGGTCACTTGTGGGTCGTTTCTTTTTACAATTTTTATCCAGAATGCTTTTGTTATTCATTCACAGAACGGTTGACTAGCTTCTTTTATCCTAAGTATAAACAATGTGTCCTTTTAAGGAAAACAGGTTCTACATTCTTTTTAAGCGAAATAGATAATTTAAAATCATTTTAAATCGACATTCTTGGGTCATAAATTCTATTTGCATTCCAGAGTTATCTTAACATTTAGGTCTATAATGGATATTCGTAGTTCGATTTTTTTATACCACATCAATAACCGAGTCCACGTGGCTACATTTTTATACTTTCATCAAATATATAGCATTTATTCGAATCTTTGTCCCAAAATGTTAAATTTAACGTTGTGACCCTTTACAAGAATCTATTATGATATCAAAAACGTTTTAAGTGTGCCATGGTCTGGATTTACTGTTTTTAGTATTTTAAAAATCAGGTTCAAAATTAAGAGTAAACCATTAATTTCGAAGAATTATAAGTTTTTAGATGTAATTTATAATGTATTTGTCTTCGTTTATTGTGAATTTCATGTGTTATATGAGTAGATAACAAGAAGGTAAAATCTTTTCAACTTGAGCAATTTTAATTTTTTTGTGTGTCTTATTTTTAAAGTGTGAACAAATCTCCCTTCGATGATGTTTCCCTGGGGTTCGTGAACTCAATCTCACTCGATGATTTATTTAGGAAGGTCATTTGTAAGTTTCATTCGACCCAAAACTACCCCGGCTGACTTTTATCGTAATTTCAATGGCTGGTTTAAAATATAATTATTTTCGATCGAATGTTCCTAAACTGATCCTTCCCTTTGGATGAATTTACCTTTTATGGTATGCACCCAGAAGGAACCAAGATGCTCTTCTGATTATTCCCAATAAGAAAATTATATTCTGCTTAAGTTCTTCTTTGTTTTGCTCAAAAGAAAAACTCAAAGCTCTAGGTTGTTTAGAGCTATTTACGATCATGGTGATTTCTCATTAGTAAATTCAAATCTTGCGGCATGAAATTAGTTGAGAGCGTACAAATTTTCGTCTGTGTAAAATGGTTAATGAGAACCTGCGTAAATTATATCAGATAAACATGCTATCATTGGTTACAACAATTTCAAAAATGGTTCCATTTAAGCCTTGCATTATGGGAGATGGAGCTAACATTTGTTCTTTGATAAGATCTATTTAAGGTGGGGAATCGGTAAAATTAATAGAAAACAGCAGCGGACATTCTTTCTCTGTTAAAAGGGTCTTTTTTGGACAACTACTAAAAATCCTGCCTGTTTAGCTAGAAACCATCTTACAAAAATATGAAAAATTAGTTGAATGCTTGAAATCTCAAGATTTATAACACCTTCTCTCTTACTCCTTCCACAGATTTGAAGAGGTAGAATCGTCATCATGTGATGGTTGTATGATTTTATTTCTTAATCAGTTGAAATCAGCACGGCCAACGTTGTCCACACTCGATGAAGAATTTTTTTCTGAAATGCATTTGTGATCACTTCTGGGAGGAATTTCATCCGTGTTGCGGAAATGTAATTCTTTTTCTTTTGATCAGAGGATTGATAAGCCAGGGTATAACTGAGCTCTAGTCCTATAAACTTTTCAAATATCAAATCGGTTTGCGTGTTGTCGAGAGGGAGAATAATAAAAAAATGGATCCTCTAAATGAGCCAAATAAGTTCAAACGTATAAAATCGTCAATGAGCGACATCGAGGAAATAATTAACAATCGAAGGAGTGTTATTGAGAAGTTGAGAAAACTCGAAATTTAAGACACGACCCGTTTGGAAAAAGATTTTAATTGTGAGGTGAGATCCTAATTTTTAACCTATTTAAAGTACTTGACTGGCATCGTAGGTAGAAGGAGGGGAGTCGTAGAACTTGAAGATCACTATTATGAAACAAAATTTATTCATGACGAAAGATATTATCGCTCACGCCTTATCTAGTTCACTGGTTGATATGAATTTTAAGAACTTTGTAAATATAAAAGAGAATAAATTGAAATACGCTGTTCACTAAGAAAAGAAAGGATTTTGAAAATAAAAACCTCTATTTTTGGTAAAATTGCGAATTTATTTTCGGTCTTGTATTTTATAATGGAAGAAAAGGAAACCATCAAATTTCGGCTGACCGTTTTTAAATATGATATTTTCATGAAGGTTCATCGTGGTGTACTGTCCCATTTCTAAATTGATAAAAACCATTGACTACTTAAGCGAAAGAATTAAGCTGGAAGAACACGAAAGATTACACTTTTTAATTGATTGGAAAATGCGAAGGTTATAGTATCAATAAAAAGTAAGAACTACACTCATCAAGTCGAGCTCGTACCTTGAGAAAATAGCTTTATATTTTCGAAGTTGGCATTTGGGGTTGATAGGCACTCTCATCGCAGCAAGGTAAGGAAACAATTACATTATCCTCAACGATGAAAGATTCGACTTACCCGAATTACCGAAATTTCGACGAAAAAATAAATAATTCAAGAAATACATTAATTAAGATAAAATTATAATCAGATTGGTCTGGTCTTCTTTTTAATATCTTTTTTGCAACTAATTGAAATTTTGAAGTCTAAAATTGAGATATTTTGGCTTCAATCGTTGTTTAGCTTAAAAAGATCGATCAAATTTATTTAATTGGGACCTGCAATACCTGCCTTATCTTTTATTCCTCGATGCCAGACTTGGGTAGAATTTGTTGTTCAAGGCAAACCTGCCTTTCTCATTCGTGAACATCCCCCTATGTAATTAAGAAAACAGGGTTGATGCGCTAAAATCTGTATACCTACGTAGGCATTTCTGAAAAAGTTGAAAATTGCATCTATTGTTTCCAAAGAAAATTTATCTTGATTGCAGAATCTTTAAATTTCTTGAACTTATCTAAAAACTTTATTATTGGAACAGAGACAACTGAAACAATCATCTTTTTAACAAAATTAATGTCGTGGTTGTTTTTATTTAATACTTTAAGTCCACTTGGTTCTATGTATCTTCGTAGATTAAAAAACTTAAAAAATCCACTGTCAACGCTTGAATTTGAAATAATAATTCTTCAGCTTTTAATGTTGCTAAATCATAGTCAACGAGACAATACTCAGGTCGCTAATCATCAATTAATATCTTTACTTAGTTAAAAAGTTTTCAATGTTTATTGTTATAATATTCTTTAAAAGTGTATAATTTATAAATAGTTGGCTTTTATCGAATATATTGGCTATGATGGTATGAATTTGGTAAAAATCTGATGCTATATTATGAAATATTCCACAACATATCCATATTTTGCTAATTTTAGAATTTATTAAATTTTTTCCAGTCGCAATAATTATTATGCAGTTTTTATGAGTAGTCTCATCACGAATTCAACATTTTTGACATTAGTTGGTTGCTTGTTACGGATTAGGAATATATTTATATGTTTGTGCCCCTAAAAGTAAGCCTTTTTCTCTGCCGAGTTGTATCCTCTTATTTATTTAAATTGGCAGCTCTGTGAACATGACTTAAAGAATCTTCTTTGATGGTCACATAAAGTACTGTTCCAACGGGTTCTTTGGTAGTTTATCAACGTTTATACACCGTATTGAAGAGCTTTATTTCTCGGGCGCCTTTTCATCTGATAAAGGATGTTCTTCTTGTGGAACAAAGCGTTTCATCATCTTCAGAGGTAAATAGTGTGTCTTTGTATGCCTTATCAACACACAGTCTCCTTTTTGTGTCTTTTGTACGCTTATTTGTATGGAAGGCAATGCCGGCTAAGATTATCATATAACCTTCTTGAGCGCTTTTTTATCTGGTTTGGATCCTTTCATTCGAGGTTAGAAAAAATCTTATGCCAAAATGCGTCATAAGACGATATTCAGTTACTGGGTCAAATGGAAAACTATCCCTCCATAAACGGCTCAATGAGCTGTAAATTTTATGTTATGTTACATCTTAAATCGATTAGGAGCCAGAAATAAAATTCATACAAACCAAGGTATACATTTTGAGTCGATCATAATTAATGATCTTAAAACTCGTGGAATTCGAGAAACGAGGTTCAGCTCCTTTCGCCTGAACAATAAAGGTAAAGTAGAAATGTCGAAATGTTAAATCAACAACCATGAAACAATCTTAAATTGATGACCGTGAAAAATTGAAACAGATACTTAAAAGCGGTAATTTGTTCAAGACGATGAATTGGAAATTTTAAGTATTTATGCATCTTTTGCGTTAATTTAGCCAAAATTCATGAAGGATCCACTTTACATGTTAAATATTAAAAATGACAACATTTAAAATCTCGTATTCATTTTTCAAAATTTATCATAACAGTTTCTGGAAATTTTAGAAATTGTCATCTCATCGGCAAATAATTATGCAAAAAAGACATTCAAATATTATGTAAATAACTGTATTCTCCATGTTATAACCTCAAAAATCAAGAACGAAACAAGATAGATTGAAGATTCGATTTTCCGTACATTTTAAAATGAGAAGAACACACAAACTATGTATTTTATAACAGATTATTAATAAGAAGATAATAGTTTACTTATTCAGAGTAAACAACAAGAGAGCCATAAAACTGCAACGCCTTGATACCAAAAATTAAAGCACCCAAACTTTTAAGTTAAAAAGTTAAAAGTTAACTTACAGAGGAAAGATTGTCACGTGGCATGAGTAATGAAAACTTCCCTAAACTAGGTTAGATTAGTATTCCATTGTCTGTTTTATTCCCCATAGCAGTCAAAATAATTTCTCTATTATTATAATACGAAAAATCGATAATAAAAATCAAAGTGGTGATTCAACTTTTGTACTTGCAACAAATAAATCGTAAAATTTGGTAATTGGGAGTTAATTAATTTTGCGATGAGCATTCAAAGTGATGGCAGAAGTGGGATCTGAGAAATTCGCCACTAATTTTTGACTGAATCGGTTGAGATCCTTCAATTGGCTGTCCTACCGATTCTTTTAAGAGACGATGCATTTAAGACACATGGAATCGTTTGATAGGAAAAAAGTCCCGTAGCTTCGAAGTTAAAAACTTACTTATTTTGTTCACTGTCTCCGCACCTCTTAGGAGTGGATATCGAGCGACTTGGTAAACTTAGAGAACACAAGACTTACACAAGAAGTCAGAGTTCGTGAAGTCACTTTCTCAAAATCTACGTATGGCCAGGCCCAGTCTATCTGTATAGGATAAGAGCTTTTTAATTCGTCAACAGCCCCTCTAAGGCATACCACCAAAAACGGCGTAAGTTTGAATATTCATAGATGTAACCCTTTTAGACACGACTGTTATAGCCTGTCAACAAATAATGAATGATGGAAACATCATAAAAATACCATCAGTGGAATTCTTGAAGAAGATTAAAGAACCTTACCACAACGCAGAGTTGGAAGAAATTTGAGCAGAACCTAAAATGTTTAAATGTTTGTGCGCTTCATATTCCTAGGCTACGCCGTTTTATGATGTGCGGGTTGTGAAGCCATTGGTATGTTGACTTGAGAGGAATAGCCCCAAGACAAAGACACCCCTCAGGAGGGCATATAACTTTAATTTAACAGAGAAATAATTAACCATACCAGCCTGATAATAAATTTAATCCGTTTTCTCGTCGTTGCTCCATTAGTGCATCAATATTCCGAATTATAACCATAAATTGTCAAATATACGTATTCGAGTGTCTTTACTTCTTTGTACTTCGAAGCCAATGCTATGAATGCTGATCAAAAAGATAATATATCTCCATGATGCGCGTGCTTATAATGCATCTTAGAAATTCCCATGAATAAATTATTTTCAAGTTTAAATTAATTTGGCTTTTTTAAAATTAGTTGACGGGTTCTAGAAAGAAAACCCTAAAATATATTAAATATATTGGGAATTCTCCTTATTATTATTCATATTTTGACATTTTGTTAGCAAGATGATACGAACATAAATCAGGTCTTTTTCAAAAAATGTCATGACAATTAGAGAGTTAATTTGGAACAAAGTATAAATATATTAGTGAAATCGGCAACACGCGCCGAAATATGCATGCGTGGTAAAACACCATACTTTATAATTTTGTTCATTTCATACTTATTTTAAAGATTTTTATAATCATATATTCGTAAAAGCTTCATATCTTGTTCGTGTAGATAGGCTCTACTCTTGTCTTCTAGATGATTTTACAAATTTAAACAAAGATTTTGAAACTAACACGTGACTGCTCATTTATGGCGCCATTTTTTCAATGTTGGAATGCTAAGCACATGAATGGAACTTCCGTAAAGCAATTTAGAATTTCCGACTGTGATATTTCGGGCATTCGATAATTCTGAAAAGAGTGAGGTGCGTCACCACACGTATATTTTAAATAATTTTATCTGATTTCGCGCCTGTGCCATGTAACGAATTTTCAAAATTTAATCACTAGTCTAGACTCTTGTTTCATAAGTTTATGGATATATGGAGTTTTAAATAATTTGATTCAAGTATCTTTTTTAGGTGTCGAAAGATACTTATTAATCCGACATTCAGGTAAATAAAGATATCCTTGCACGTTTATACGGTAAAATTTGTACTCATCGAAGAAATAAAATTGGCCCATATTATCTGCGCTACCTTGGTTAAAATTGATTTCAACATTATCTGGAACGTGCACCTAGTATGCCCGACGTGGTTGCTTTGTACTGTTGATAACCCATTTTGGCAGACATTTTTTCAAATTTCTCGTTCATAGTTCCTCGACTTTGAGGATGGCATCGTGGAATTTCGGGTGGTAGTTAAGATATCTAGCATTAGAACGAGTTTCTAAACTATCAGGAATACGAGCTTTTTATGAGTTATTTCAGGACACTTTATACCAACTCAGTTATAATAATCGAAGTTTCTCGAATGATCGTTTTGGGGCTCTGAAATTACGCAGTCTGATTCCGCTAAAAAACGAACCCTCAGGATTTCCACTTACGATGAAAGGACTCAAATTAAATTTTTCGACATAAACGAATCCTATGTATGTATCAATTAACGGGACCACTCGATCACGGTATGACCACCATATTAGCCAGTTGTAGGAACTCTAAATGGTTACTTTTGATGACTTCCTTAAGGGTCATTGAGGGGTCATAATATCCGTTAACGTAGAAGATCGGCGGCTTGACACTGGGTCCTGCGATGGGACCGTACGGTAATGCTGTTTTGTCCACCAGTTTATGGCCACTTGAAGGATTTCAATGATTGACTATCTTTCAGCAAAACCTTGTACCAGTTAAGCTTGTTTCGATTTTCAGGTCTCGTGTTTTATCTTACTCGAAAGTTCGTTTCTTCATGACATAGGAAGGCAGTAATCTCGTTGTCTGGAATGTAGCGGATAACGTAGGAAATTTAGTTATAGTGCTAATAAGCAAGGGTCGGTTTATAACCGCCATAGACTTCTACGATAGTTATATCGTAGCGTCCTCTGTTAGTTCAGAACTGAGAATTTGGAGCGCTGCTACACTTTAAATTAGCGGTTTTTAGAGATCGTCAACGTTGCATAAAATCTATTATATATCGATACCCACAAATATTGACTGTTTCCACCGCTAGAGTGCTTCGATTATTTTTTATGAGCTGGCATCTGTCACATCACTAATGTTTACATTATCTTCGAACTTTATTGTCTATACGAGCAGATTAGATGTCTATCCTTCGAAGAAAATAGTGTGATCACAACCTCGACTTCTGGCACAATGCTAATGTGGACTTATGAAAATTGAAAAATCGAAAATTTTTTTTCATATTGAGAAAAGTTCATTTTCAATAACCTAAAACCTAAAAAGTACAAGGACCCATAAGGTGGTATTCGGATAAAACCGAACAGGTTTTGCGTCTCCTCAACGGATACATTCACGATTTACAACACTGTCTTTGACTTATTTCAAGGTCCGGGTTTTGGAAACCTACACGCTTGCGTAGAAATTTCAAAACCATTGATATATGACTTTAACGAACCTAACCTAATTTAGCATTCAAAATATTTTAATTTTTTAAGCGCTATACTGAATAAGTTTAATTTTACCGTATGGCTGCCACAAGTCCAATTTTGTTTTTAAATTAAGTGAAAGACGAGCCAATATCTTTAAATAAAGGAAATGTAATAACTATAAAATAATGGTATTAATTAATAGCTAGTGTATTTAACTCTGACCAAAGTAATGAATAATACACAATTCAGTTTCTTTGAGACAGTAAATCTACTCATCGTTACTTTGTAAAAGACGTTTTTAAATATTTAAAAGAGTATGTTGAGATTACTACCCTGAATATTTGGCATGCTTATGTCAAACAAATAAAATAATTTTAAAAAGGCATGAAAAAATATTTAATTGGTGTGATTTTATGACCTATCTTGTGGTTTTTGATAAAAAAATTCCTTCATTTTTATGACTATGAATTTTCTTTAATATAAGTTTTAAATCAACACAGAAAAGGTTACCATTTTCCGTAATTTCATCCGAGGAGTGTAAATTTTTCAATAAATATCAAACAGACTATTTTTTGGTTAAATCATGTGGCAGTATTCCAAAAATTGCCAAGATAAAAATATTCACACTCTTTTCGATTATGTAATGACGATGTAATTAAATAGGTTTACAATGATCGTTTTTATGAACTACCCAAGGAAATCATAAAAATCCAGATTTCAAAGCCAAAATTAAGAGGATATCGCAGCCATATTTAAAACACGAAAACTGACGAAATCGTCAGACAGTTGTTCGTTGTGCTACATAAATAACATGATTTCTAATTTCAACTTTTTTCATGATACATCCAGTTTTCGAGTTAAACTCGTAAGTTTTTCAAAATATGCTGAATGTAGGAATTACTGTAAATATAACAAAAACGAAAACCAAAATTTGTCAGTTAAAATCTTTTATTCTTACACAAGAATTACAGGAGCACTCATAACAAAATTACTTTGCACCTAACTACTAAGTCCTACGAGTTGTTTATACGCTACAATCATTTTGTATGATTTTCTTTATCAAGAAATATTCATGGTTGTCTCTTAAAGTTATCCTCGAATTCCGTGCCTGATTTTTATCAAGCTTTCATATTTTGTTCAGACCATTTGTTTCTTTGTTCGTGATATATTATATTTTGACGAGCATATGCCTGTTGAGTTATTGGCGTACTTTTAAAGGTCATTCTATATCATAGTATAAATCTTAAAAATTTTTAAACTGGTTCTTCAGGTTTATTTGGACTTTTAAGTTACATGGCTTTTTAACTCGTTCTTTGATTTCACCATAATCTAGATTCGTAAACTTATCAACATCGTCGTTCTAACGTTTATTGATAAATCCTCAGAAACCAAAATTCATTTTGAGAAAATTTTAGAATTATATTCGCCAGCTCCCCAATTTCCTCTTTCGTTTTCAACTTCATCTTTTATAGAGTATCTCTTAATAAGTTTGTTTCATAATAAATTCTTACACTGTTGTTAATTTTGATCATACTTACTTTATATTTTTTTATAAATGCTCGAATTTTTACGAATTTCTCTTCATGATTGATCTTACTATTTCCTTATCATCATTTTGACATAAGTGATTGATCGGCAATTCACTCAAAAAAACGGCGATAACACTTGATCTTTTGGCTGTTTTAAAAAGATTTAAATTATTAATTTTAATGTTGCGTGTGCCCTACTTAAGTGTTAAGGATGAATAAGAAGATCCCAAGAATCAACGAAATTCTGATAAGAGGCCACTTTTTCCTCACGATAATCATTCTTTCCAGAAATGAAAATTTTGTCAAACCAGCCTTGAAAAGGCATTCTTTCATCCAAGCCTTTTTATTCCAAAGATGTAGCAAAAAGGAAGACTTGTCGGTTTTCTTGAAAACCTTTGGGTTTTCAGAAAGATAGATCAAAAATGTTTGAAATTTATAACCAGCGAAATTTCCATCCAATTAAAGGGGAACATGATTTTTCAATCCTAAACTCCAGACATGCTCTTAGTTTACATATGAATGATTGTTCATTGGACATTTTGAAAAATGTGAAGCGACTTTATCCGAGTAAAAAATTTGTTTTGCAGATTATTCTATTCTTTGATCAGAGCTTAATATTATTTATTAGAATATCCCAGAAACCTTCAAAACAGCGCCTGTCCCATTTTATTAAATCTTATAAACATCCGTTAAATCAGCCCTAACCTGCATATAAAATTTTGTTAAAATTGCTATATTCTTTCTTCTTTGAATATTTTTATCATCACTGTACATGTGACCACTGAGTTTTCTCATAATCATGGTTTATTTCATTTATACCAATTACTTTACTGTGATAATAATTAGTTGTTTTTCTTTTATTTTAAACGATTGAATTGGATTATTTAAATTCTCGTTTCAAGTCTCTGTTCCTCAAGTGCCGTTTTATTATTTCTCATTGCTATGGTCACTTTATTTTAATTGTTTTAATCACTTTTACCTGCCTGATATCTTGGGGAAAATTACAAAGGCAGTATAAAAATAGTAAAACGTTAAATTTAAGCTGAGAGTAAGCCACCACCGCCCTAAAAGTGGCAAAATTGGCGGCTGCAAATTTTTCACAATTACGAAATGTAGATCATCATCTTTTTTATGTCAGTAGCGCAAGATTAATGACGATTTTTATCCTTTTTAGTTCAAAATATGAACCTGATTATTTCATTGACGGAATCTGAGAGACCAGGATCAATATCAAAAGAAGTAAATTCGTGGTTGGATCTGTTTCCGATGTTGAAATATTTTTAAGCTACTTATTAAAAATTACATTTAACGAAACTGTATTAAAAATGTAGCAAAAGGGTAAAAGATTAAAATTATTTATTTTCGATGACTTTGAAGTAAATACCGTAAAACGTTTCACTTTATCGATTATATATTTTCCCCTGAACATTTGAAAGAATTTTGTTTTAGGTTTCATTAAACCCCAATTTTATGTAAGTCTAACGCACTATCGAATAAAGAAATAACATGCATTATTATGCCCTTACATTAAACATCGAAAGGCATTAGCTTGGTTATAGTATTCATATTTGTTAATTAGTTACCAGTTTTTTATCATTTGAGAACCAACGAAGAAACCGATTGTTTAATTGCGTAAATACCACATTTGACAGATGGTTAATCGTTCTAAAATTATCAATACAAATTTTGGATTTTGAACTGAAGAATTGAATTTTGTGATATAATAGTCCGATTTCTAGATAAACGATAAATGTGGTATTAAATGAAAAAACCCTCGATAAAGAACTTTTCAAGTCCAAATATTTCAAATCCTATATCTAGAGATAAAAATAGAGTTGATCTAAGATTTAGTTAATCATGATTAATTAATTTGCACAAGTCCAAAATTCACAATCACGTTAATAGAAGCGCATCCATTGATCAGTTCCTTTGCGCTTGTGCAAATTATAGGTTAATTCTAACTGTGTTAAATACCTTAAAATTAAACACCGTGCCACTTACAGCATCAAAACTAGATTGAGAAACTAAGGAAAATTTTTATCACCTTTGTATTAATTTGTATGATAATGTAAATCACGAATTTTACCGAATATTGGCTGTCTTTTTACATGACAAAACTTTTCTTGTGTTTTATTTTAAGTTTATTGTTTGATACGGCTTTTAACCAAAAGTCAGTAGCCTATCTTCAGGAAGAAAACGAAGGTATATTATTGCTAATAATTTTAGTCGAGCCAGAAAAGTCAGAAACGTTCGTTGAGGTATAATTATTGCGTAAATAGACAAAACGTGAGAATAATCCACAGATAGAAGCTATTCCTGTATTTTAAAGCATAATAGCATAGCATAAAGAGGAAACCACTTCAAAATACTGGAGAACACTGTTAATGTTAGGTCCGGCATTATTTTTTGTACTCAATCAAATTTGGAGTTACAGTGCAGGAAATATCGTCAATTCTTGGGCAAACATGTTCAAAGAACAATACTGCAATTATTTTATATGCGCGGAATCTGACCAAAGTGTGACCTCGGTCAACTTGAATTTTGAGTCATCCGACGACTCTCACCACGTAGCTTTTTGCCTGCCACCAACCAAATCGTTGGTTACGTCTTTGATATTGGAGTTTCTTATTCATAACAACAGGTTTTGTATCGTAAGGATGCTATTTATTGTCTTTGGAATAAAATTCACGAAAATACTGACCAAATCGTATTCAAATGCCTATATTAGGAAATTTCGGCGTACATAAAAACAACCGAGAAGTTTTGTATGTATTTTGGGCGCAAAAGTTCTTTGGTTAACTGCCCTGAATTCGTAGAAACTGTACGTTTTATTTTAACAACAGAAATCTGTTTGTGAAGACTTTAATATTTCAAGCTCATCGAATCTGCCCTCTTACATGGTGTGCCTGACCGAACTTTCTAGTCCGTTTGAGATTTTGTCCCAAAAGGTTTTATCAAATTATAAGTGCTGTTTGTCGACGAAGTAGGGTTGGAGCTCAAGTGTTTTAACTACCTCGTCATCTCGGATCTTCTTCAACCTAGGTATAAGCTTTCTGGCCGAGAGCCTCTTAATTACATGACAGTAAAGATATCTCTTGCTCGTAAGTCTTCGTTTAATCTCCAGTGACCAATCAGCGCCTATGGGGTTTCGAGTTTAACAACATAGAAGGGTTAGTTAGAGAATTTTCTCATATTGTGAAGTGTGTTTCAAACAAACGACTCTCAAAAGAAGTTGGAAAATTAATATGACACATAGGTCAAGCTGAACTCTGAAAAATCAAGGCAAAAATTATTGGAAGCGAAGTTCAAGGAGGATCACTCAAAACGGCAGGAGTTGGCTATGAAGAAAAAGGACGAAAAGGTCAGAGCGATGAAGGAAAAAGTTATGTCAGAAACAGATGTTAATAAACAAATAAAACTTCAAGAAAAGTTTGATAAACTCGAAACAAAAGAAAAGATGAAAAAATCCTTGAAAGGAAAAGCAATCAAAGTTATCACATAAATCTGATTTTTTATGATCTAGTTTTTTAAATTGAACCAGTTTCTGTTATCATTCCAGTGATAAAAAATGAATAAATAAAACCATAATAATTTAATTTTGAAGTAAGTGCTCCATGTATAACCCGATTTATATTTCTAACTTCTAATTAGTTGAGTTGGTGTTCTTTGTTATATATTTAGCTCGTCCATGACCCACTGTTTAAATAAAATTTTGGTTTATAATTTTAAAGAATGCTCTTGCGTCAGTTTATGATATAATTTATAAAACTAATTGATACTTCATGAGTGAAAATAAGATCTAAACTTTGTGGGTTAGCCTATTAAATGCTGATTTTATTGTTTATCTGAAGACGGTTAACGATTTAACCGTTAGATCTCGAAGTCTTTTATTGATTTTTGATTCGGTATAACTACCATTAAATAAATAGAAGTTCAGCTAAATTCGCAATAACTTTTACCGAGGAATTTTACACAATCTATTCTTGAGAATTACACTGATTATGTTTCGCAAAACTACCCGAGTAAAAAAATTCTGGTGTTTTCCTTTTTTCGTATTTAAAATTATTACTTCAGAACTTCGTCAAAACTGATCAATTGTGAGGGACATATTGTGGTTGAAAACTGTTGCAACGCTGCTTAGAAATACAAAATGGTTTAAATAATTTTTATTAATGATCAGAACTCTTTCCGTTAAGATTTTAGCGGTGTTGAGTTTCAATTCTAATGAAATTGTTTGAATTTAGTTTGGATTAAATTTCATAATTTTTATGTTTAAATATTCAGAAAGAGGAAATTTTTGTTTGATGAAAAAAATTTTCCAAATAAATTATATAACTACGGGAGGTCTTATATTTATGATGGAAAACTCCTAATTCAAAAAAAAATAAAAACCAAAGAATTCAGAATGAGCTGGTCAAAGAGAATATGTAGACAAACTTTTTTCCAGAATAATTTGAATTTAACATTTATGTTTCAAAATAAAGCGTGTCGAAAGCAAAAAGTCGTGTAATACCGCCAGTTCGCCATATCTTTGATACCAATTATTATTTTCAAACATTTCAAAATACGAATTTATTATTTTTGCTGACCTTGAGAATTGAATTCAGATGGCTGTTAAACGTTCTTCATTTTTTTCGTGGTAGAGAAGGTTAAAATATTGGTTAAGCTCGACATAGTTAACTAATTTTAACGTTAATTCGGCTTTTCCTCATACTATATCTAAATTAATTATCTCCACACCCTATCAAAACTATCCATGAATAAATTTCTAGTATAGATCAAACAAATGACCAAAAGAAAGATAATCCCAAAAAAAACTAATCAAGAATACCTCGCCCAACCGCGGATATTTAAAATATAACTATTCAAAAGAGGAAGCCGTTTAGTAAAATGGAATACCGACAAATAATCGGCCAATTAAAGACATGGAGATAATTTGAAAGCTTTTAATCAAAATTTAAATTCTTCCCTCTTCTTAACATTAGTGTTGATTTATTTTCCACGAATAGTATTATCTTATTAAGTGAACCAGATACAGATATATAATTAAATAGTTAATTCTACGTCTGATATATGGAGTATATTTTCATTATGCTGATTTTTTATGAGCTTTGACGAGCTCATTTTTCAGTTCACCCTTTAAAATAAGTGTAATTTTTATATTTACTTCGTTGGTTCGACACCGAATATAGTTAGATATATTAAAGATTACCCATGTTTCTCATACAGATTTGTGTTATTCATTGACAAGATAATCTATCAAAGTTCAGAATGTCAATACATATTAATTAACATAGTAAGAATAAATTTAACCAATTTTTCACATTGATAAGATAAATTTTGCTATTTCAAAGGAAACTATAAATTTTCAAGATGTAATATTTTTCAATTTCGTTGGTTTTGAAATGTTTGGATTATGTTTATCACAAACAGATCGGGAGATTAGGCTCAGTATATTAAACATGAGTTCTGTTTTAAAATCTTAATTTGACTCTTATAAACTGATATTTAGCTTAATATATGAATAAAATTTTGAACATCTGATAGTTTAGAAAAAGAGTTTGGGTTTTCCGCGTGAATAAGAATTACAGTACATAAAACTTTCATTTTAAAATTGCAGTTTTTGATCTCACGAGACTATATCCAACAGCTTTTCTAGCATTTTGTTTTATCCGAAAAATCCTAATCCATAAAAATGAAGCACTGTAGTTCCCTCATTACTTGTAATCTTATTACAATCAAATTAAAGACCCTAATTTATAAAGGACCAATCGTCACTAAACATACCAAATATGTTAAATAAATTTCGATATAAAATCATCAATAATCACATTTATTTCCTTCAAAATACTATAAAATACCTTAAATAGAGAATATACTGGACAAATAAATAATTTGTTTTGCGCACTCTCCTTTATTGTCGTAATAAATTACGTTCAGAAACCGACACTGCAAAGCTGTTCACCTTCATAAAAGGACCGTTGCGAAAAAATTAGAATAAAATATAACGATTTCATGCTCTTCGGTCAACTTTATTATATTAATTTAAGTATTTCGATGTCTGAAAGGCAAAGATACGATTTAAAATATTGAAAATAGGCATGCGTATGCTATGTATTTCAAAATTTAGCCTTTAGTTCTGAATGACAGTTCTTTACTGCGTATATATAGATAATTATAGAATATTCGTACATAATAGTAAATATTTAAATGTAAAAATTACTCAAGTATGTTTTTATCTTTGGTACTGAGTTCCATGGGTGATAATTTTAAGAGAGTTTAGTGACCATAGATGGTTTTCAAATAAATACATATTGGCTTGTTTTTCCTGAATAAATATCCTCTTAACGATCAACTAAATTGCAAAATGAGGCAATAAACCGTCGAAATACCTTCAATTTCAAACAAAACTCTCAAAATTTTTAATTCAACTTTTCAGTTGTTGAAAACTGCTGCAATTTCATTAAGCACAAACTTTTTGGAAGGGGTTCCGCATGTTCAGGTTCTTACTTAAAATAATTTTCATTTTTCCCTCCATTGTTCTTCAACCTCGGCCGAATATTTTTTTTGAGTTTCTTTATATCATTCTCTAAAAGTTACATAACGCCTTACTTGTTAACTTTCAGATTGAGTTACTTCGAAATTCGTATTAAAGTACGCTCTCTGCTTCGTCCTCTTTTATTTAAACACATCGTGACATTTTTTGGTGACTTTTCAAGGCGCCCTTCGTACAGGGTGTTTTTATGAAAAATGACTTTTAGAGTATTTTTGTAATTTTTATAAAAAATCAATAATTAATGTTAAAATTTTCAGTAATCTGAGCAAATGCGATTGTTGAATCCCTCGCTTCGAATTTTTCCACACCTCCTGACCGCATCGCCTCCAGGCTAATTAAGGTATGAGTAAGTAATGAGCTCCTTTTGTGCGGAAATCGCGCTCTCGTAAATTTGAGAATGACTTGGCCGTATTTTCATGAATTTAAATTTTTTAAAATAGTGTTTTCTTTGCACGACATCATTTACAAAGATAATGTAACAGCTATTAAATCTGGATTCAAGAAGGATTTTGTCAAGCCTGGTTTATATTGACATGGTATTGAAGATTTAAATAATACCTAAAAGTATTATTTGAGATTTTTGAGGTAAGATCAACGTACTTAAAACGGCGTCCGTTTTAACCCTCATACATTTATACCCACACAGTAAAATAAACAGTCACTGTTAAAGGAGATTAACACACTAACGATTAGTCACGATAATTATAAAGTGTATATCGCCACACATTCTCTTTTCATAATATTCGATTTCATTTTATGGCGGACATTGAAAAATTAAACTCATTTACAAGAAATAAATTTGCTTCATTCAAATATAAGTATTTAAAAATACGATCAATAAATTAGTGCATTTACCTGCAAACCTTCTTTTACATACGACTCTTTATTTGAATTCATGTTCCAGTATTAGGGATTACAAAATTCAGTCAAATATTTCTTCATGTACAGAATGTGTAGATTACAAAAATTAGTTTTAGCTCTCCGGCAGTCTACATGACTACTTTTTCAACTTATATATTTTAAAACGAAATTAAAAAATATTTCTCTGCTCTAATAGATCACAAATTTTTTTACCACGTTTACGGTGCTTATGCAAATCTCGACCAGACATACATACGCCTACTATCCAACGACAGTTATATTTACTCTTCAGAGCTTTGCCTTGTCAATTTTGAAATTTAAACCTTTGCCACGGATCGTCTTTGACTTTCCTAACACGATCGGGCTTCACAATTAAACCCAGAAGGAATACCAGTACAGGAAGGTTATTAAATGGTTATCACATTTCACCAATGTTTCTCTTTGGTCGATTCTATTTGAGATTTTTTGTAAACGAATATTCTTGAAAAATATTTATCCAAAAAATATTTGGAAATGGTTTAATCTGTTCGAAACCTATAAATGGGTCACATATTGCATGGTGGAACTTTGCAACATGGATTCTTGAATTTGTATTGAATGGCGTTAAGCATTATAAATTTATCACTAAATCATATATTATCGTGTTTTTAAGTATAATAACCGTTAATTCCTGCATTTCCCTGGTAATTAAAACATTTTTTCATAAAATAGAACTCCATTTATTCTGATTTACCTTATAGTATTTTTTTGAAATTTTGGATAAATTTAGCTGTGTGTTTGAAATTTCTCGTTTAATCAATCCTTTGATAAGAAGAATGTTTAAAACCTTCTACTTTAATATATTTTGTCAAATGAATAACCGCAACTTATTTGGACTATATTTAAAAAATAACACAATGAATCTTTTAAAATCGAAAAAATGTGGCATGGTATAAGTCTGCTTAATAGAATTAAGCCATTAAAATTTTTCGTACATTAACACTATTTTCACTAAGAAAACGTCAAATGGCTAAATAAGATCAATAAAATATTCCTTGAGAAATTTACACTTTATCCCATATTTACTGATAATGACTAGTCATCCATTTTAAGGGCTCTTAAAAACAGATCGTTAGTTTTTCAAAGTTTCATTAATTTTATTAAATGGAAAAAACTTTTTAAATTATAAAAAAATTTTGAGAGTGAACGAAATAAGCAACTTTGGCACATTCTCATGAGATAAAACATGCTCGAAAACCTAAATTTCAAACATTTTAGGGAATTTCTGCTTCTGCGCCTAAAAGTTAATTTCTATGATATGTAGAATTTTAATTAACTTTTAAAAATTATAGTCTTGAAACTCTTTCTAAATTTTAACAAATTCGTTAATATAGGATGTTTATGCAGTAAATAATTGTTGACATGTACAATAAGCAAGCGCACTTGTGTTTAAAAAATGGATAGTATTTTATTCGAAGATAATCTTTGATAAACACAAAATAAAAACATTATCATCTGAATAAAATGAATTAGCATAGCTGTAGGTTATAAAAAAGTATTCCTTACAAAAATAAAGTTTCTTAATTTGTATACCAATGTTCGTTTTACCTTCAATAGAAGAAAATCTTAGTCACAAAAATGTTTTTTTATTTTACATATTACCTTTAACGTATCTTGAATATTTTACTTTTATAACAGATATCTTAAAAATACTTACAATAGATTATCTAAATCATATAAAAATCAAAAGATATATAAAAATATATTTGATCAAATTTAACCTCGTAAAATCTCTAAAGCTGTTTTGATTCTCATTCTTATCATTCTGCAAGTAATCAACCTAATTTGAAAATTTTTCTAGAAATACATAAGGTATTAACATATAAGCATATTTTTAGTTTCGTACTCTCTCTAATAAGAATATGAAATTAATCATTATCTGACTAATTTGGAATACATTATTAAATGTATGGGTTAGATAATTCGAAGATCGATTTATCAATTGGCATGCACATTAACAGAAGTACAAATTAAATTTTTTAATCGGCAAGATATCCAAAATCGAAAGTAAATAAAGTGCTTCATTGTAATATGGCATTTTTGTGTTTTATTTATTTTTGATAAAAGGATATCAAAACATTTTGATTAAATGTTAGTGGCTTTTTTGATTTACCTTAATTTTAAATTGTTCCTACATCATCAGTGTTTGAATGTTGAAAATTTAACACAATTAAAATTGTGAAATTATTGCGTATGTTGATTAAATGAAAAGTAGATGAAAATGTATTTGTGAAATTCATTTGCTTAGGTATTTTAAAAACTTATGCTGTGTAATATATTTTGTTAAAAAATATCATCTTATACTACACTTATACCGATTTTTATCGACACTCGTATTTGAAAAATTAAAAAGACTTGTAAAATAAGCACTAAGCTCTCAATAAATCACAAATTAAAGTGTTTTGAAATGGCTTTAAAATCAATAAAAAAAATATTTGTTTCTTATCATAGGTAAGAAATCCTAATAGCTGTGATTATTTTTTTTGTATCTTTGAATCTTTCAGTTGTGAGCAATTTTGGCATAAGGACTCGATTCAGTCAATTTAAAGCTCAGGAAAACCTGCAATCGTCAGAAATTAGCCGTTATTAAATATGTAGGATATGGTTCTTAACTGAAAGTTTTGTTTGTCATTTATACTTTGAGAAGGCGAAGTAGAAGAGTAAAAAATTAGACGACAATGTTTTACACTTTTAAAATGTTGTAAGATGAAAACCCGCGATAAATTCATAATTTTGTCAACGACAGTGACTATCACAGTTAAAATAATCTGAACAAAGATATCTTAGAATAAACATTTCAAAAGAGTAAAAGATCGATAATGCAATGACACCTCTTACATAGGATGCTAAGCTTGGTACTCTGTCTGTGAACGTAATATGGCGTATTCGTGACGGTTATTTCATAGAAAGCCAAAAATATATCACTTTCGATTGATCATATTTAAAAACTAATGACGGATGAATATATATTATGAATAGAAAATTTATTCCAAAATATTGTTCGTTTTAAAATAATTTGATGTCCATTGTAGTTTTGAAAATATCATGTAAGGGCTTTTCATTTCTTTAAAATATTTTTATGAATGCGCAGAAACGTTGTTCTTAATTTGATTTCAGTTTTCAATATTCAACGAAAATCATGATAAACTAAGAGTAGATAACAATATCTTTGATATTCTCTCATCTAATTACGTATAATATAACAGAGGTAAAAATAATGTGCTAAAAGGGATGGGATATACTTATGTCTCATCTTCTATCATGCCACTTTCTCTAGATTTATACTCCCATAATGTCAACATTTTCACACAAAAATTTAACTCTAACCTGTTTTATGAAGGAAATAAAATGTATATAAAATTCAGGAGGAGATATAAAACTATTTTACACGACAATTAAAAGTATTTACACTATTTTTCCAGTTTAACTCTAATTTCCTTTTTTGCAAGTGATCATTTTTAACCGTAATTGTCACTTTGTCGTTTTATTATATTCTTTTGTAAAAATCAGCTTATGTTAAAAAGCCAATACTTCACATATCTAGTCTCACTTTTAAACATTAGTATTTTCCCAATATATATTTTTTAGTTGAAAAATGTGTCTCAACAGTGTTTTCAAAAATATTATTGATAAAAATACAAGCATGTTAAAAATATATTGTCACACATTAGAGTAAATTTAACCATGATTCAAATTTGTTAACTCTTCCTTTTAAGCATAAAAGATGCTTTCTTACTCAAAATTTGGCATTCGAGTACGTTTAAATATAATTTAATTGAAAACTTCAACACATCATAAAGTCAACAGAATTTATTCTTAGATTGTTATCGAAAATCAATATCAGTTTGAATAGTTTAGCTTCTATGTTTACGACAAACTCTGAGGAATGATTACTAATCGTTGTTTGCTTTTCGTGTACTTTAACATATTTTTGATTATATGAGCTTAAACAACATTCGGTATAACTTTCAATTTTTATGGATATATCTTCATTTATGTAGATCTTAAACTAGTTTATTTTAAAAATATAGATTTTAGCAGTTGATTGTCAAATATATTCTGTCAATTTTTTTATCAGTTGCTCTTAATGTCAACATAAGTATTAAAAAATAGTTAACTTCCAATCTGGTTTTACACTTTCGCTTTTTAATGATCAGATATAGGATAACTTTATAAATAATTGATATTATTTAATTTAGAGCTTAGAGTTGCAGTTCACTCATATAAGTGTTGAATTTTGTCTTCATAACTTTTCTAAAGATAATTTATCATTTCACTATTAGCACAAGCTATCTTGCAATGTTTCTGCTGAAATCGTTTGTGTTAAAGGTTTATTCTATCTTCAAAAAATATTTTATTTTATATTGAATTATATGATATGCAAAAAGGAGAAAGTTTAACATTAATCAGTTGAAAATTTCCGTCAGTAAACTTCATAATAAATACGTTTTACCTTAAATATAATTTTTTTATCAAAAACGTATGATCAAAAAAACAAATATAGAAGTTTCTAAATATGTGATCTTAACCATAATAGTCTTTGCCTTGAATAGTAGGGAAAAATTTTGAGTTCGTATTCTCTGTTGTCATTTTATCAAAGAAACCATTAAAATTGTTCTTTTGCAGAAATCGAGAATTCGAAAATATTAAATTAAAAATACCAAAATTGTTCAGATTATAATAATTTTGAACATTATTGCCTTGGCTGAAATAAAATTTTACAAATTGAATCACGTGCTTGAGATGGGATTACGTTATTAGGATTAAAGAACTTCAAGCTTAAAAATGAGTTATAATTGAATTATATAGCACGGGCTATTAAGGTCATTTTATTTTCAAGAAACGCATAAAAAAGATAAATTTTTAAATATTAATTAGCAAACAAAAGCTTTATGTTCAATATTTATTTAAAGAATAATGTGTAAAAAGACATTCTATAAACAGAAAAGACGGTTATTATGTGTAATATGTTATATTTTATCAATATTGAACAAAAAATAAAACCTGAATGGATTTCATGATAACTAACGTAAAATTGTGTAAATCTTAGATTCCAATTTTTGGGATCGTAACATGTCGAGGTTAGTTTAGAATATTAAACACAGGTCAACGTTAAACGAAAGTCACAATCCATTGTTTTAAATTAAAAACTAATTAAGTTGACAATTGTTCGCAGAATGATTTCTAACATATTTTTTTCTGATACTCAGAGTATAAAGTTGTCTTTAATAGGTTCATGCATAAGATTTAGGTATAGAATACACTCCGAGTATTTATCAAACAGTAAATAAGCAAATTATAATGTTTTCAGAAAAATTAAGATTAATTTATCAAAATATTTTATGTTTTAGCTTAAATATGTAAAATTCATAGTTTGGCTTACGGTTGACTTCTTAATAAATAAATATTGTATGCTATTATACTACCTGTTTTTATTTAAAACGTTTGATTTATCATACACTTCTTGATACTTTAAGTATATATTTGATTTTTAAACATCAAATATGACTGTTTTGAATATTATATCTTCATATGTGTTGATACTTTTTCATTTTCGAATTTAAAATTCATATAATCATCAAATTCAGTTGATTACCATTAATGTACACTGAAAACTATCAGGTTAAATTAATTTCAGAAAGTTAATTATTATAATTTTAAGAAAATGTCAGATTCCTATCCAATTAACCTGTCCTTGAATTGTGGGGATTATTCATCACTCGATGCTCAACGAGTTTTTAATAAATTAGCTTATTGTGACATGTAAGAAAGCCTTTCTGTTTTGTACAAAAGACAATAGACCTCAGCAATATCTAAATAGAATTTTTCTAAGAGATGCGTTGGCTTTAACGCATCTACAAGATAGGTAGGTATTAAGTGAGTGTGCGTTTCATACTTTCAGAAATTGGATAATGTCAAATATTGTTTGTATATGGGTTTAACACTGCAAAACCCTGTAAGTACAGTCGACCCAAAGTGTATACATTCAAAAAAACATATTCTCATGAAGATTGAAATGATTTAACTCATTTTCGCTTTTTGAACAAATTATTAGAAATTCAGAGATTTAACTTATGAAGGTTTTATAAAAACAAAAGATTTTTTTAACTTTTCGTTGGTGTGTTTTATTATATATCATAAAAATTTCAAAATATTTGAACATTATCGATATTTGAAATTGATAAATTTTTTAAAATAGATTCTGTCAGTTTATATCCAAAAAGATCTGTAAAAACATTCTACGAGTTTAAAATAAACTACTTGTTCTTTGAATAATAAAAATTTTTAGATATCTTTAATCCTGTCTCATTGGATACTCTCCATAATTTATTGAAAATTATCATTCATTTTTATTACATTTTAGAAATTAAAAATAGAACATTATTTTTTCTCAGTTTTTAAAATTTTTAGAATTAAAACGATTAATCTAATTGTAGTGCGATCCTTTAGGTAAAAATGGCAAACTAACCTTTTTCATTCTCATAAATAAAGAATGCTTAAAAATCTTAGAATATTATTGTGTTCATGGAACTCCAAATTTTTTACATGAGTTCAATTTATTAACCTATTTTTTCGCAGCATTTTTGAATCGAAATAAACCACACACGCAGCGTATTTTCAAAAAAAACCTTTAACTTATAAATAAATAATTTTATAATTTTGAACTGACAGAGTTGATGAGCGGGAATCGATTCTGAAATAATTCTTAGAAATAAAAAAATTATTTATTCGACAAACTCAGAAATAAACAACCATTCAGTGATTTAGCTTTCTAAGTTAAATAATTTTAATTGATAAAGAGGTTTTTTCTATTTTATATGAATAAACAATAGAACAAAATTATGTTTAATTCGAAATTTTTCTGAAAATATCTTTTGAATGCCAACTCTAGTCGCGTCTCTAGAAGATACGGAAAATAAATTAAAAATAAAAATTTTTAATTTGTTGTTATTTAGAATGATTCAAGTTATTAATGTCAAGAAATCTAAAAATATTTCTTATTTTGAAAACCCAAATTATTATGAGTGAACGTACATTTGCGATTAAGATCGGCTTAAATATGAAGAGCAAAAACTTATCAGGGTATTTATTTAAATCTATAACATAAATTTTTGTTTTTTAAATGAAAATTAATCCAATATGTCCATTTTTAAAATCTGTTATTTTACGAATGAACCATTATAACGAAATTTATATCAAATAAAGAGACTATTTGCATTTTTCTTTTATAAATCGATCTTTATTTTACCCACAGCTTATATATATTTTTAAAAAAACTTAGAAAAATGTAAATAACTAAAAGTTGATGGATTCTACTTTAGAAGATAATAAATATTTATTCATCAGTCATCTTATTATCCATTTCTAAAATACCTTTTCATTTAATAATATCAAAAAAAATAGGAAAGGACAAATATTTTATAATATTGTTAATATTATGTGAATATCGAGTCTGAAACTGAGATTTACAATCTCAAAACATACTGACTAATTATCTCTTGAAACGACTTATTTAAACTACTGAGATAAGATATATTTTGAATAAAAATAACTATCTTATATTTAAGAATGCTATCTTCATACGAATTTTTAATAGTTAAAGCATTCATAACAATGATTTTATTCTTAAAACTATCAATGGCTCTTGAAAAAATATGTTCCGATTCTATTTATACAAATCTACAAAGGTATTTCGACCGTAAAATTTAAAAAACAATGAAATTCTGATATTCGTCGAGAATACAATTATTATCGTTTATTTGTAAAAAGACTGTTCTCAACGATAAAGATCTTAAATACCCATAATAATAAATTAAACTAAATTGATTTATATAAATCTTTCTAAATGAATCTGACACAAACTGTATAAATGTATTTTAATTGTAGATAACATTTTCAGAACAAAACATTGTATGTGAAGATGTAAAATAAAATAACAAATAGATTTCGAACGCAAATAGTTTATCAATCATGTTCAAACAAAATTGAATTTTCAACAATACTGATTGTTTCTCAAAATATACGATTATCCTAAAAAATTTAAAGACGAAGTGAAATTGAGTTGATGATTTATTTTTATGAGGATGTAACCACAGTTGATAAATTGAGATTTTTACGCCTAATATCGAAAATAGCGAATATTTAATCAACGAAAAAAATTCTAAAAACAATTTATGATTTAAACTTGTATTTTTAATAATCTTATTTTATCGAATAAATATCCTTTTATTTCAGAGATATCTGATTTGTTCACGATAGATGTTTTATATTTTTATTTCAGAAATATCTAATTCTTCAAGATAAATAGATAATATATTTTGATTGAAAATTTATCTTCACAAGTCTTTACATAATAGATATGCAGGTTCAAGAATCACAACCTTTTTTTCAGCGTCTTTACGAAGATGGAAAGTAAAATCAACTTTAAATTTGCTATTTACATTAATATGTCGTTTACCATAGAAAACAGCTGAGTGCATAAATGTCAAATATTATTTAAATGAGTGCGAAAATAAGTTATTGAATTTTTTCAATTTTCTTAAAATGTGATTGTAATGTGAAACCTAAAGTTGCACTTAACACCACTTGTGTATCTGAGTTTAAAATTAGATTTCGTCGTGTTTGATCATTAAAATTTCAGTTATCACCTTAATCCTACAAAGAAAATTTTCTAGTTTGATAAATATTGAGACAATATGTTCTTTCCAAGACATTAAGAAATGATAAAATAGTAATTTCCAAATCAGAAATTTTATCTCAAACATACTGTATTTACTTATACGTTTGAGTTGAATTTGATAGAAATACACAAAAATGAGTATATTTGATTTATGTTAGTATTTTTTATCTCATGAATATTGTTAATAATAAATGATTTATTAAATGAACGTAGTTAAATATAAAACGAAAATAATTGTAGAAGTTACTAAAATATGAAATTTTGATTATTAATGGGTCATTATTTTGAGTAATCATAAACAAAACTTATATCTTACATCATTCAGCTATTTATTCACCCACTGATTAGATAATTATAATATTTTCATAAACCCGATATTTTGATGTATTTTTTATTTTGTGAAAAAATAATACCTTTTAATAAGTAAATATTTTTATTCAATTTGATTTCACATTTTTGTTTGAAATGAACTTAAATTATCAGTTTTCTGTTTCTTGAAATAACGACGCTGTTAAAATATCTTAAGTATCGTTTTTTTATTTAAGCATAGATATATATGGGAGAATTTGTGTATTTTTCTTTCACATTATATGAATATATGCTTGAAGAGAATTTAGATGAGATTTTCTAATGTTTTATAACATATACCCACAAATATAAATAAGATTATTGTGTTAAAATACATATAGTTATTAAAAGAGCATAT
>JALDNG010002673.1:0-35757 GCA_024349245.1 Neodontobutis hainanensis | reverse complement strand
CTTTAATTTTTGAAATTAAATGAATGTAGAAAATACACCACAAATTGAGTTAAATCTTTTGATTCAGATTTATTGATAAAAGTAAATTTATGGAATTGAGAGAAAAGTATTCAAGATCACAAGATTAAAACTATTAAAAATTATGAAAATTTGAATCACTAATTTGTGAATTTTCAATAATTTTTTATTTTAAATACGTTGCAAATGTTTCAAAATAACTGAAGTTCGGAGAATATCGAAGCTATTATCTAACCTCATAAATGAACTATGAAAAATCAATATTACGTCAGTGGTATTTTAGCGTCTTAAAATTACAATAATATAAAACAATTTTCTGAGATCCCCTAAAATCATTATATCAAAATAAAAGCGAAAATTATTTGATTTCAATCACCGGTTTTATTGTAAATTTTGACTTATACTGAGGAGATTAAGATCGGAACACAGTGGAAAAATAACATTCAACCAGTTAATAAAACTCCACAACTTATAAAATACTTTATAAGTGTTAAAATTTAAAGAAAATAGAATTTGAGTGATTTACAAGATGTACAGTTATACTTAAATTTTGGTGAACATGATACATCAAAGATATGTAAAAGTAGCATTCAAAGTTGAAGGTCTTCGGCGTATCGTATACTCTTACATAAACGTTCGTTTCTTATTCAAGCTACCTTATTTCTATTTATGAGATAGTATGTGAAATAATCATCAATATAATATTTTTATAACACAGCCGAAACATTGTGGACAAATAAATTTGCTTAAATAATAAAGAAAAATAAATTTTAGTTACATTTGATAAATTTAAATATTTTTGACTCGATGATTTTTAAATTATCTCTACATGTATTTTAGATCATTAATATACGGATACAGTAGAAATTCGTATTTATCAAAAGCTTAAATGAAGAATCTGGTTTCCATTTATTTCATTTAAAATCAGCCGATGTAAATTATACAAGTATAAAAATAATTTCAGATTCATTTCAAAAATAAGACGATGGTAGAGTTTTAATATCATTGAGCAGGAAGAATATTTTTGTTATTTTGTTTGAAGGTGTAAAATGTCCAAACGATCTCACCATAAAACATATAATGTCAATGAATTATGAAAATTGTGGAAATAAAACAGTGTGCTCGGTTTGTTAACCTGGTGACAATTTTTTCAACAGTTTGTCAGAGATCAATCGATAACACATAAATATTTCTTATTTTTAACTTAAAGGGAAATTTAAGGGAAAATTTTAAACAGATTTCTTATAAGCTCTATCCTTGAAAAATTAATACACTTGTTTTATGTATGCGGTTTTAAAATGAAAATGTGGGGAGAATTTTAAATTTAATATAGTAAGCTTTTGATTTATTGTATCTAAGATAAATTTAAACCTCATGACTGAAAGTGTTTCGTATAATTGAGGCTGAAGTCGCAAATTCCTTTTTACCAAGTTAACTTAATTTAAATATGATAAATTAATGTAAAAGTTGTTGGTTCGTGTTCATTTTTGTATATTTTAGAAAATGTACAAATATTAAAAATACTTTCGAAAATTCATTGATTCTTCAAGAGAAAGTTAATTTGAATTCGTTTATCGTGTCATAAAAATATAATTCTAAATTGGAAAAAAGTTCACTTAAAATAAAAATAATTTTAAATATTCATAAGAAAATGGACCTTTCAGGTTTTAAGCTAAATTTCGGAGTGAAGAATCGCATAAACATCTGAGCACGATATTCGGAGTTATTAGCGAAGTCAAAGAAATGTCAATTTATATTTTTTTTTGAAAGAATTGCGTTTATTATCAATGTTTTATGTTGATAAGAATCGATGGATATCACAAATTTAAAAAAAAAATGAATTAATTAAACTTTCTTTCATTACGTTTTAATTGAATTTAATTCGCCTCAGATAAATTTTCTTGAGGAAAAAATATTTTTATTAAAAGCTTATTGTTTGTTTTAATTTTACCAGGATCTATATTTTTATCATTATATATTCCTGATAAAATACATTTGATTTTAGAAATGTGATGTTTTTGAGTAAGGATGAGTAGAGTCTGTCTGAGTATATACGAGAGAATGCTTAAGCGTATGTATACTCGTATATGAGGCTCTGCTGACAAGATTTTGGCTGTTCAGCGCTTCTCCTCTGTCCACAATCTCGTACAAAGAAATATTGGTATTATCAAACATCGGTTAATGTCGGACTCGAACCCACCAAAAGCCTCACTATCTCCTCGGTTAATTTTGGAAACCTTATTTCGAAGGAATCGGTTCAAAAATATAATTAAGTGTTGTTAAAAATTATAAAGGCCTTGGATCAGGAAAAAGTAAAAACGTTAAAAAATTGGCTTATTTTAATTTTATTATAATTTTTAAGAATAAAAATTGTGTAAATACTATTTCACGTGCAAAAGTATTATTGATCCAAAGATGCCGAATTTCATTTGAGTGAAATATAATTTGTAATTTTATTTTTGAGAATATTGTTTCGTTGGCGCATGTTAAATTAAAGTATATCTTGATGCTAAATGATGATTTATTTCTTCTCAAGTTTGAATAAATTATCAGAAAAATAGTATGGATGAAGTCAGTGTATTTTTTGATTGTTGGCCCAATTTGTATGAATTTATAAAAAAAAAAGAGTATTTTACTATGGTGATCAAGTGAGCGATAAACATTATTTTGGTCTTAATTTCTCTATCAAAGCCTGCAAACAGAAAAATCGCATCCATTCTAATTTAAAAAAATGAAATAGCAAGAGATTAATGGGGGTTGTGACTCTTTTAATGATTGATGATACTTTTTTTATCAATAATTTCAAGCTATTTTGCTCTCAATCAATTTCATAAAACTGATTATTTATGCATTTGGAAATGTGTCCAAAAGGTTTTTTTAGCTCGGGTTACCTCAGAAAAACATTTTCTCATAAAAAAATCAATATTTTGCAGAGACTAGGTTCTGGTAGTACTATTAAACCGGACAACCACATAAACTACCCCGTCTTATGTGATAATGCAGTCGTTAACCAAACCAGTGTGTCATAAATATACATTTGTAAATTATGAAAATTAAGTTCTCTAATTAAATTTTGGAGTCGTGTGAAAATTCATAAAAAATGAATAATTATTTTCCAAGAGAAAATTAAATGATTTTGTTCCAGAGTTCATTTTAAGATAAATAAAAATAATTCTCTTAAGTGCTCGATCTTAAACTTTAGTAAAGTTTGATGTTTTTATCGTTTCCTATCGCTTTTTGATTATTTCGTGTCATGTTTTTCATCTATTCCATTTATGAATGATTTATTTGCGTATACCCTATATTTGAACTTTTGAAACTGTTAGAATATACCAAATTAATCATGAAAATCCTAAAATTAACATGAATGTGAAATTATTAATTTCCCAATTAATTTAAACCAGTTTTTGTTTCAAAATTCTTTTATTTGATGTGTTTGAATAAAAATGCAGGTTGTCGAGTTGATCGAAAATTCGCCCTTAATTTCTTCCACGAAACCGGATTTTTTTAAACAGCGGAAGTCGTGAAACAAGATTCAAATGGGAAAAAATTAAAGCTGTCGAAAACATTATTTTATGGAAAAGTTAAAGTTTAAAGTATTAAATAACTGTTATTTTCTTAAATTTAAAAATCTTTTGTCAATGCTAAACAAATAAATTTCGTGATGTTTACAACAATAAAGATATGGATACGAGAATCTATGGTTTTAATATGGTTTATCCCATTGTTATACTTTGAATAACTCCCATTTTAGGCAAAATAAAAATAATATTATCTATTCTTGAAATATATTCCAATAGATTTATAAAAACTATGTCAATGGCTCAATGCATGTAAATTCAATTTTGATGGTATTTTCATCACTTATTTTTTATGGATTCTCGAAACAAATTGAATTTTGAATCTTACTCGTTACAACGAAATTTAAAATATTTTTACAAAACTAAATCAATTTTCTTGCACTTAATTACTCAACCAACACAGATAATTGATCATACATTTAAAGTGTTTTGTTTTTAAAGAAAAATGTTTCCTCGAGTTCAGTAAATTGCTAGCTCTATTCAATGTACTTATTAGGTTAATGTTTTGAATTTTTCCACTCACTTGCTGCTTTTTTCATCGACCAGGCTACATGAGCTCGAAGTAGTTATCAATAAAAATATTATGGTTTTATCCTGTGTTTTGATCATCTTATTGAAAATATACTCGTCGTATGCCTTTCATACAAAATTATTATAATGAGGAAAATTTCACATTGATCATAAATTAGGTTCATGATATTAAATAAAAATTATTTAAACATAATTTAATCGAAGAAAAGTTAACAACATTGATAAATTAGATTTCTTATATTAGAAAAAACATAAAATTTCAAGAAAAAAGGTCTGTGAACTGCATGCAATAAAGAATGTAAAATAAATTTTGATTTTGTGATGACTATGAACGCCATCTGCCAATCGTGTAATGTTCTGAATATTCAACAAAAGACACGTTAACATGGTTTTATAAGACCGAAACCAGTATGTATCGCTCCTTTTTCAGAGTTTATTTTGTGAGGGATGCAGAAACTTTAGAAGATAGTGAATATTAAATAATCCGATGCTAAGAATATTTTTATGATAAAATAAGACTTAAATACTAGAGAAAGTGATATATTCAGTAAATCATAGGATCAGTCATTTATAATTCAGAAAACAACACGCTTTTCTTATTCAGTGTTACGTTAACCAGTGTTTTACCTCCAAATAACAGTTAATTTATTCTGAAAAACAGGTAGTTCAAAAGGTAAAGGTACATCTCTTTTAGGATGTGAGTAGAGTGTAGCGGTAAAAACACAGCGATGCCTAACAAACTATTGTACGTGCTTAGAGCGTACTATATGGATTAGTTGGAAAACTATATTTACCATGCATCAAATCACTCTTGAAATATTTGTATGAATTTGTTTTGAGCTCCAAGTATAAAGGGCTAATTAGATTTGACAAGTATACCGTGTCATTTCGGTGGTAAACGCATTTTTTTCGAATATGAACAAATTTTATTGATTAAATTATGATTGAATTCAGTTATAAGCTAAATTTGGAACAACCATACAGAAAAGATAGGGGGAAACTTATATCACGTTCTCTTCACGGTCAGATTTAATTTTTAAAATATCGATGAAGGGATCGACTTGTGGATTATAAGATTATTGTTTGTTGACAACATAAATTTATGGTTAAAAGAAATTCTAAAAGTTCATGATTTTAGATGCTACTGCGTGGTTTTCTGATCAACTTCATATTTGTACAAGTGATAATTAATTTATCAAATAGAGTTTTGTATACATTCTACGTTCCAAAAAATAGCATGTATTTAACCACTTTTCAACTCAAATAGTGTTGCGCGCGAAAAACAGCTATCGCCGCAGATAGCGAAATCGATTGGTCAATTATGATCATAAAAACATCAAAATCTAACACATGATAGTTGATTCTTAATCCAAGAATCTCAAAGTGAAATTGGAGAAAACACAGTATCCATGTAAACGCTAGAAAGGAATTTGTCCGAAGCGCAGTTGGGGAAAACGTAGTACCCAGTAGAACTCGGCGAAGCACTTTGAAACTTTTGAGCAACTATATTTCAAACGACAATTGGAATGAAAACTGGAAAAGACATTAGATGTGTGTTCAGTATCTGCAAACGAATTTGAGTTTTGTAGGAACAAAGAGAATATCAACAGTATCGTAAAAAATTTAATTACAAAAGAAGACATTTCAATCAGAGAATGAGGTGATAGGCGCTCTAAGTTAACCATTGAAGGAAAAAAGCAGTTGCTCATTTTGATCAAGCGTAAACAGTTAATCAGACAGAACCTTATAATTTGGAAGTAAAATTATTGGGGTTAAATTGTCATTAAGTACAAAAGATAGATTTTTGTGTTAATTTCACCTCGAGTTGAAAAATATAGCTTTGTTAAATGAGTTTAGGAATATGGGCACAACAATAGAGGCTAGATCGGCGTTTGCTTTGATTTGTCTGGGAATGGGGACTCAAAATGATGGTATAAACTTCATTTTTCTCGATGAAGTTTGGTTCAAGGTGGTTGTTATATTCATCAGAGGTGAAAGTAACAGCGGGAAATCAGCTTTTATGAGAGTACCAGCCAACAGAATTCGAAATATTTTTAGTGGAAGTGATGAAACGCTATGGAATGCTATCTCACGGAATTCAAGAGCGATCTGTTTAGACTTAAGATTTCAAGGAAGTTGTTAGAAACCTGAAAATCATTTGTATCACACTGAGTATTCTTTCTCCAATTTTTAACGTAGATAATGCGCGAATTCACAATTCTAGCGGGTTCGAAGAAGACTAGAAAATAGTTCAATGTAATTTTTAGTGTAAGCCGCCTTTTCCGCGTTTTCGAATCCCATTGAAAACGTTTAATCAATTTGAAAAATTATGGATGTTCATGGTGGTACATCTAACGAAACTCAATTACGGAAATTTTAGAGAAATTTCTTCGACTTTAAGGGGTTTTTATTGTAAAATGTTGCTATATCTGGGAAATACTCCAAAAGAGAAGAAATCAACGAATAACTTTGCTACATTTAATATATTTTTTATTGATGTTATTTTAACTTGAGCGCAAAAATAATTAAATTGATTGCAGATTATTTAGACTTTCGAAAAACCATATACAGGGATTTGCATCCATTTTCGTCAAAATATTTTTTTAATAATTAAAATTTATATTTAAAATACAAGAGTTTTATGCGCAAATAGTCTGTATATATAGTCATAGAAATTAATTTTATTATAAATTTTTCCTTCGCGATTCAACGATCTTCGTATATATCGCATCATGTTTCGCCAGTATCCAAAATAATCGTCAGCTGATATTAAATGCCCGCACTCTGTTATCAAATTCATAAACACACTTTCATTTTGTGGTGCTGCATATTTAACAAAATCCTTCCATTTCGCAAAACAGTTCTCAATTTGGTTGAGAAAAGGTGAATAAGGAGGAATATACAAAAGAATATGTCCGTTATTTGAGATTATTTGTTGAATAGAGGCACTCTTATGAAATGGGACATTGTCCATTATCAATACGACTCTATTCATATTTTTGCTACCAATTCAACCATAAATCTCTCCATATATTGGCCATAACACAATGTATTATACGCAGTTAGAAGTGTTTCAAATTTTCAACACCAATCCTGCTAATTGCGGCACATAGAGAAACATTACGCTATCTTAATCCAGGCGAGGAGACAATTGCCGATTCTCCTTTTTTGGAGTATCCTCTACAAGCTCGCATTGTTGCACAAAATCCCGCTTCGTCAATGAATAAAAATAGGCGATCATCTACTTCTTCGAGTAATTTCATAAAAGCCACAGCATATTCATATCTTAACTCAATTGTTCTAGCATCATTTCGGCGTTCAGGTATTAAACTTGTTCGCTTTAGAGTATAATGGAAATTTTTTAATGTTCGACAAATTGTGGATTTCGAAACCGAAATATTAATTGTGGCTAGATTGTTTTGAATGACTTTTAAGGTAACACAGGCATTTTCATCAACCATAGTTTTTATTGATAAACACGTCCATTTGTTTAACTTTACGTTTCTTGGCCCACCGCCAGGATTCGCCAATATCCTTCTAATTGTCCGATATAAAGATATTACACTTGATACTGTTGTTCTTTTAAAATTAAACCATTCTGCTATCTCGGATGCCGTTTTTCCTTCGTTGTATTTGACTATTATTTGATTCCGTTCTTCTGCTGTTAACTTTTTTTTGTTCATAAAATAAATAGGTATTAAAATTATTAATAAAAAAAATTTGACGAAAATGGATGCAAATCCCTATAATCGCGTTGCGTCATGGCGTGAGCTGACCTCTTACCAAAATAAATTGTATATCCCAAAAATCTTAATCAAATCAAAAGGCTGATACTTTCGAATCATGGACTGCTTCTAAATCAAAAAATATTTTTTAAATATCTGGAAGAAAGCCGAGTTTGCGTGTATTGCATTAAATGGCGTGTTTTTTGTGTCGTTCGTTTTCAGAATTTTTTTCTCTCATCCTTCTAGTGCTCAAAATGTTTTAAATTTCATAAAAAATGGCTTGAAGATATTTAAAATAGCTTTTAAGACTTTCACACACCTGAATGATTCTAATTTTAGTAAAATTATTTTTGTAACATTTTTAGCGTCATTGATAAGGTAGAATTTAAATTTAAAGAGAAGAAACTTTAATTGGTGAACAAAGTGAATGTTACCCAATGATAAAACTATCGTTGAGAACTTTTTATTGTTGCGAATTAATGAGTTAGTCAGTTTAAAGTTTAAATTTCTTAACAATAGAAACAATCATTTGAAGTATATCATCATTAAATACCTCTAAACAATTGTAAATGTGAAAAATTGAACATTCTACCATTAAAATAGTCACAAGCTTAACTCAGAGTTTATGGCAATACTTATTTTGAAAATTGTTTGAGATTTTAATTTTCAATTTAATAATATGTAATACATCATTTACTTGTCATTCTAAATATGGCGCATTAAATTTTTAACTGAGTCATTCGAAAAATGGATACGATATCGCGTAATTGATGTTCAATGAATGAAATTATTCGTGGATAGATGACATAGCTATTTTATTTTACGTGAATTTTTTTGAACAACGAAAAATTCTAAAAGGCAGAGCAATTCGATGCCTGAACTTCAGGATCCCTTAAATTTTCATAACTGATGTCTTATATTTCAATTTTTATTCATGAAATAAGAACCATAAACTAATTCGATGTGAGCATGTCAGAGTCTAGATTTAAACCCGTTTTTGACCAGTATTATTTTAAATGATAGATTTTAGAAAAAATAATTAAACAAATTCAATTTAATATTTTTGCTAATTTGACGGCTCCATGCATTTTATCCTAAGAAAGCCAATTATTGTCGTCTGCCGCTTTAGTTACCAGGATTTTATCATGTCTTCTGTTTTAAAACTATAAAGATTAATGATGTATCCTTCGTTCAAATCCTTCTTGTTCCACGTACTTTAGGAAACCAAATCTATAAACTATCAGTTTTCCTTATTTTGAAAGCAACTGATAATCGACGAAGACTTACGGTGGGAGTTTTAATTCTATGTAATTTTCGACCATTTTGTTTTTACTCCTAATTCGATTTTTCTCCTGAACAGCATTTTTATAAGCTTAATTTAACGAAAATTCTGTTTGCGTGGTCTGCCGAATGAAGATATTCAACTTCAATGTTTTTTCATAGGATCTGCATGCCAAATAACAACCATGTAATTATCAACGTCGTAACCTTAACATTTTAGCCGGTTTAAGATATCTTTGATTGGTTTTATAGAGATTTACCGGAATAGTGATGGGTTACAATCTGATTAATACCACTACGAAATATTAAAATCGAAATTCGTGAAAGTAAAAAGACCAGTGTGTCAAACGGTTTAATCTGAGAAAATAATTTAATCTTAAATTCAAAACCGATGCTTTTGAGTGTATTAATCTTGTGAGTGCTTCCCAAATACGTTAAATTCTATAATGTCGTATAAAATATGATATAGTATAAAATATAATTTTTGGATTTTGAGATGATTTTAAATAAATATAGAAAAGTAGAACATTTTTTCGTTAATACCCGACTAGCAACGAAAAAAAATGATTAAATCATCTCCTGGTTAAATTTTTTGCAAACAAGGGCTTAAAATCATTTTTGTAGGAATTGAAACATCGAAAAAATTATATGAGTTAGTTCAACGTTTGAGTTCTTAAATGAGATATCAGATTATATAAAATAGTAATAACTAATTTAACCTTTAGAACATATAAATATATTTTAATTTTTAATATTCCAGGATCAACTTGTATACTTGAATGATAATCCCGCATTTTTTAAAAGATGGAAAACCACGGTTCTCATCGGTTTCCCAAATTATAACCCCATAAATAGTTTCAAAAAAACCAAATTTTTCTTTGAATTTTAAGACTGAATAATTTGAATAATGGAATTTCAAAAATACCGCCAGTTTTACGTTTAACTTACATAAGAATAATTTTACGGTATTGAGCGAGTCCTCTGGTGGTGGCGAAAAATTCAAGGAATCTATTTTTACGAACAGTTTAAATTCAACTCTTAATTTTAATTTTGCATTGTCGTGCGCATTTTCAAGATATTTTCATTTTACGTAATTTTGATTTTTAAAATTTAATTTCTTCTCAAGGTGTTGAAATTAACGATCTTGAAACCTTATCACGTAAATAGTTATATATCGCATATATGACTGCTTATTACATTATTTTGAAGGTTTTTATTGTTAATTATCTTCGTGCAATAACAAAATGAGTTGTATGAAATTTAAAATTTTCGAATAACATCAAAAGAGTTAATTTCAGTTCATATTGTGCTTCCAGAAATTATTTTCCACCTGTGAGAAATTTGATTTATTAATCTTTTATTGGTATCGATTTGTTTTTGATACTTTTTTGCCGCGAAAAGTACAGGTTCACAAGAAAAAATATCAGAAATATTTTTAACCTCTTAATATGAATAAAATTACTTCAATTCCAGACGTATTGTACAAACAGTCAACCTTTCCAAATGTTCCCTTCTTTGAAATATCTTCTAGAAGTTTCTCCATACTTGGAGTATATTTAAGATCGAGCACGAAGTTTATTTTTCTATAGTGGGATGACTCGTCCCCGATTATTTGTATTATTCGAGGTTTTAAAGTGTGTGACAATTGGATTTCTTGTTTATTTTGGATCAAAGGCTCCATCGAGCGGGCAGACGCCAAGCTACTAGAACGGGCTCCGGTCGCGGCTTGTGTTGATCTGAATACTTTATGGCTTCGATCCTGGGACTTCAAAGAAGGCGCATGCCCTCCTACCTGCGTTGCGTAATAGTACTTTCGGTCTTTTTTCAGATCTGGCACGTTCTTAATTTCTGTTCCGTTATGGTCATATATGAAGGTAATCTACTAGTCAGGTAACGCTTACTTTTTCAGACGATAGAGAAAGCTTTTTAGATAGGTCGACTAAAACGCGGTCCATACTACGGTGCGTAGAATCGCAGATCTCGAGTGAAACAACGTTTTTGTGCCCGTAGCCTGATTTTGAAACAACACATTTCGGGGTCTGTCGACGTGCCTCGGTATTGTTGAGAGATACTTGATAGGAATCTGTTTGAATTTTATCCGCGGAATTTCGATAATTTTAAAATTCTGTTCATGCTCCATCGGTGCCGCAAGTTTATGAGCTTAAAATAAATACTTGCAAAATATATTCAGCTTTGAATGGATGTAAATTATCACAAATTGACAAAGTGAAGGTTCACTCTCATCAGGTATTGACGTGAATCCAATTTTTCGAATCATCGTTGAATTCAAATAGATATAATGACTTTCGGTTGATTCAAACTTCGAGCTATTGTAAAATTTGGCCTTACAAAAACGAGACCTATTTTGAAGCCATACACGGCATGAAATCTAAAAATGTGAAAACTATTTTAGCCGCATCAAAAATTGCTTCTCAAACTAACTTTACCTTAAAAACTATTTAAAAGAATTTTCAGTTCAAATTGATTGCCATACACTGAAGAATCGAAAATACAAAGGATGGTTAAAAATTGCATATATAATACGCATCTCAACAGAAAGAAATTCTTGAGAAGTAATTCCAGTATTAATTCAAAACACTAACTTCAAAACGTTGATAAAATAAAGAATTTTAAATAATTCTTAATTTCAATGTCAATTTTTATCGTGATTGTAACACTTATTTTTGCTCGTGTTACAACATGTAAAAATCGATCAATCTTGAAAATGGATTTGAACAAAAAAGCAATTCCATAGAATGATAAGTTAGTGGTTCACTTTAATTATTGTTTATCTCTGTTTCGCATGTCCATTCTGAGTTATATTTAAAATTTTGCTCTTTTAATATTTAAAAGAAGTATACGTTTAAATAAATATATAGTTTCGAATATTCAGGGAAATGTTAAAATTGTTTCATGTTAGATAGCCGCCATTCCGATAAAAGAAAAATCACAGGAGTTTGGAACTTTTTTTATCAACAAAAGATAAAAATATGAAAAACTATAGTTCAACCAATATATAAAAAAACATCTAAATTAGGTGTTCGCTACGCTATAAAAAACTCAAGATATGGTTTTCAAATATGCGCTTTAGAAAACCACAACAGAGATAAATTTTTATCATTCCCCTTTTAAAAATCAAGATTCTACAAACAATTTATATATATGTTCATCCAAAAATTTTATCATAAAAACTGAAGCGTGGCATTTAAAAAGATTCATTCATCGCTAAATCCAACATTAAATTTTTGGAGCGTGCGCGGGCATGCTAGAAGCAATGGCTGTTTCCAGAGATCTAACGCTATCGAAAAATTCGAATAGTGTAACGTTACCTTTTCTTAAAATAATTAATGTTTTTTACGTTGAATTCAAGAGGTAAATATCTTTAAGTGTTAATGCTTATGAGATAATTTAATCTTTTATTTTCTGGCTAATTGATGAAGTAATTTGTAAAATCTAATTATTTCAGATTATTGCTTACTTTGGTTTTTGGTATTACTCTAGTTTTATTTGCGAACTTCTGCCTATAATTTAACTTCAATCAGAACTAAGGGTTTTATAACAGTCGATGATCTTTTTAGTTTTTCAAATTATAAATGAGATTATTTAATTTATTTTTTTACTTATTTTTTTTGGAATTAACGATTTTACTAGCCTATTCGATATGTTCATAAATGTATTCTTGTGCTCATAATTCGTATGATATATCTCAAGATTTTGATAATTCCCCATTTAAAATAATACTATTTAGTTGAAGTGTACACATTAGGTATGGTTAAATATTAATTTTTTACCGGAATTACAAAAACTTTCGCTTTAATTGCATTGAAATTCATTCCCTTTCTATTTTCCCTATTAAATTCGGTAAATTCCTACATTTGTGCCTTTTTAAATTTTTACTCTATAAAATTCGAGGTTATCTTTTTTTTGAAAATCTTATAGTTTGTGGACAAGAGCTTTATGAGAAGGTGTAAAAAATCATTTTCTGGAATTTTCGATTCAACCATTTTATACCTGCGCATTACGCGCGTTATTAATTAACACCTGCACATGCGCATATATATCTGTCGGAACGATTCTATAAAACTCTCATTGAATAATATTTAAATTGTTTAAATGTATTCTTTCGTGCAAACATTATGCTTCGGTGTAACTAAACCTCGAATTTTTGTTTCGGTATGTAAGTTTTTATACTTCAATAGTCATGAGTGCTGCTTTTTTGGTTTTGGGCGACATTTAAATTTTTATTCACAAATAGTAATATGGCTGTTGTTTATACGTAAGCTTGCTTTATTATAAATCGATTGGTCTTTTCCCGGCATTAATGAGCAATAGAAAAAACTCAAAAGACCCATGAAGAAAGAACTGTTTTGAGATTTTATCCAAAATGGGAAAATAATCGAAGTAATGTTCGTACAGGACGGTAAAATTCGGAACGTAATTAGTAAATAGAATAACAGGCTTGTCAATGATTTTTGGCGCTTTTTTTAATCTTAATTAGGAATTTTCGTTTTTTCTGATAAAATTATTTTGAACAGTGTGATTTGATTAGAGAGTGAAAATTAAAAATCAGATAAAAATTAGGAATATTTCATAAATAATCATTTTATAAATTCTATCCGTCTCGAATAAAGTTTATTCTATGATTGAAAAACCTAATATTTTGATTTATTATGTCAATGCAAAAATAATAAACTTTTTTCAATCGATATACGATTAATATATAGTTAAGATCTCTAAACATCTTGACAGTCTAATCTTCGATTTTGTTGCATTTTATGGTCAAAAATGTTATTTGAAACAATAAAATTTGAGTTCTCATGTAAATCTAAGTTATATTTTCTACTCAGGCTCTACAGATTATATTTTATTCGCCGTGATGGAAAAATAATCTATAAAGCTTAACGTAGATTGGGACCCATAGTCAGATAACTAAAGTTCTCAAGAAATTAAAAAAGGAATAAATGAACTACTTAATCGATAACAAAAAATGTAGCTACAATATTTTCACACCGACATTATTAACTACGCTTGCGTGCAACAATGTTTTTTATTGCTATTTATCGGCCTTGAAATTTTGTCACCTTTAGCTATCCAATCGTAAAACTATAAAAAGTAATGAAGGTCGTGTTTGAATGATTTTTATAAATAAAGGATAATTTTAAAATTGTTTTTTTCATGTCTTCAAAATATCATAGGTATTAGAGATGGGGTAGTTGCCTCTTGAGTCAAATTCTGGTGGCATTTTTAATTAAAATTATTTTTCAAAATATGCGTTAATGTCAATAAAACTCTGGTGACAAAAAAAGGGTATTTTAAACTTATTTAAATTTTTAAGACTTAACGGAATATTTTATTGTAAAAACCTTGATAAATTTGAACTTTTCTTATCTGATTTCAAAACTATTAACTTGGAAAAGAGAAAACTATAAAATGCTTTCGTTATTTTAACGTGACTGTTCGGGAAAAAAATTTGATGGCGGTATCTGAGAGTATTATATTTGATATAATTCAGAAACTGGTTCGGCTATGTTATATTAAAGGTTTAACACGCGTTGCAGATGAATATTCAATTTGGAAGAAAAATACTCCATTTTTATACGATATGATAATGACTCATGCACTCGAATGGCCATCCCTCACTGTCCAATGGTTACCAGATAAAACAAGGTATTTTTAACAGTTATCATCATTTAATCAGTTTGAATAAATCAGACTTGCTTTACCTTCCTATCGAACATAAAATTGAATTTTAATGATTTATCATATTTTTATTTAACACATTCTATGTCGCGTTATGATGAAACAGTAAAAGGTCTGAGATTTTTACTCAAAAGAGTAAAAATTATGAGAGAGCGAATATAAAAAGATTGTTATGAAAATGCTTATCGAATACAAGCATTTAAAGGCGTTATCTAACATATTTATTTATCTTCTCGCCGCTTCCTCTATCATGATCTAAACAACATTCTGAACGCCTTTCAAATATTTTTATATTTTTAACTGTTTAGTGTCGAAGGTAAGGATTACAGTATCCATAGAGTCATATTGGGAACTCACGCGTAACGTATATATATAAATTTAGTGCCGATGAGCCCAACTTTCTTATGATTGCTAAGGTTCATATTCCATCAGAAGAAGCGCAGTTTGATGGCACTCTTTACGACGATGAAACGAAAGGTATTATTAACGTAGATTCCATAGAATATGGAGGCTTTGGGGCTTCTGATGGGCGATTCGAAATCGAAATAAAAATATGTCACCAAGGTGAAGTTAATAAAGCCCGTTTCATGCCGCATACTCCTTCTGTTATCGCCACAAAAACCCCAAATAGTGAAGTTCTTATATTCGATTATTCCCGACATCCATCAAAGCCAAACGTGGAGGCCGGGGTGATTCCTGATTTATACCTTACAGGCCATACCAAGGAAGGGTAGGTTTTAATATTTTATGAAAGTTATGGGCTATCATGGAACACTGTCAAGGAAGGATACTTATTAAGCTCCTCTGATGATACAGTAAGTTATTCAGACCATGTAGACTGTGTGTATGTGGGATGTCAATGCCACAAACCAAGTTTCTTTTCATTTGAACCACAGGAATCAAGGAAACTACCTGCGCTGCGCATATTTAGTGGGCATACTTCGGTCGTTGAAGATGTTTCATGGAACTACTTCAACGGTTCTCTTTTCGCCTCAGCTGGAGATGACCAAAGAGTTCTTTTGTAATTCTAAAGCATAATTCCTCGATGGGACTTACGAAGCCCTGGTGACTCCACGCCTGTCAGTTCCTTCGTAGCTCACTGCGGTGAAATAAATTGTGTTGCCTTCAATCCTTATGAAGAGTTCGTTTTCGCTACTGGCTCGACAGACAAGGTTTAAGGTTACATACTAAGTAGAATGTTAACTTATGGGATCTCCGGTGTGTAAACCGAGCCGTTCATACGCTTTCGGGGCATGAAGGGGATATTTACCAAGTATGTTAGTATTTCATTAGGTTCAATGGTCTACGAGAGATGAAACAGTTTTAGCTTCAACTGGCACCGATAGACGAGTTTTTATTTGGGATTTGAGGTAAATACCTCTTCCTATCAGTAAAATTGGTGATGATCAAACCGGTGAAGACAGGCAAGATGGCCCCCCTGAACTATTAGTATGATAAATATTACATCTTAAGTTTATTCACGGAGGACACACTTCAAAGGTGTCTGATATTTCATGGAACATTAACGAACCCTGGTTGATCACCAGTGTTGCCGAAGACAATGCGATACAATTTTGGCAAATAGTACTCATTAAAAAAAAATAGGCGGAAACACTATATACTGATGTTTAAATACTTTACTTAAAAATTACTTTTTTTTGATTGATGAATCTTGTTCGTTTTCAATCCTTAATTTAGGAAACTTTATAAACGCTTTGGGCGCTTAGTTCCTTGAGGTGGTATAAATGGTCCCATGTCGATGGGGCGATAACCGAAGTGTGTAGCTTCACGTAGGGGATGTGTTTGTATTTCTAGTAGGGTGGCGTCCACGTCCTGAATTACAGGGTTATTTACTGGAGGAACGAGAAATGGTTTGATGATTTGTATGGCGTGTTGCATTTTTTGTCGAACTCTGCTTTCGGTATCCTCAGCGTAGATAACTACATTTAGTGGCTCGTTCGTTGCATCGTTTTGGGTTGGGGGTTCTGATTCCGGCTGTTTGATAAACCATGTTATCACCTTCACTTTGACTCTTGTAGAGCCCCTTCCTCTGATGTGGATGCGACACGCAGTGTTTTTTTCAATGTCTTTGAGAATTTGTCCTTTCGGACCAATTATTCGTCCTGTAAAGTTATACTATTTATTTTCGATTTTTACAGTGGGGTATCGGTCCACTGCGAAGTACATCTTTTGAGTCAGGCATACGACGGGGCCCATTCCTGCCTGAGTTGAATGTTCGTTTTTGCTCGAAGGGTCAACGGGGCGTCTTGAAAAAGGGTATTTCTCTTGCTCGTCTAAACTAGATCGTATACGTTGTATTTCTTTGTTTAATCCGGCAAAAAACCCTTATCGATGACGTTTTCAATTAAATTCACTTTTGTATTTGTTAATGCGAGTTTGACTCGCTCTTGTATTAAGTCTTTTAAATAGTGTAGGTCTTTATGTTTGGGTGGAAACATTTTCGCACTTGCGTAATAAAAATGGCGTCTAAAGGATTTCTACTCATCTTCATCATTTATTTTTCCATGTCATTTAACTTAGAATCATAATCTTTGAAGTTTTTGTTTATTTATCTTCGCGAAAAGTTTTTGCCGCCACTAATTAAAATATTTTAGGTTTTCGATTGTTATAAATTTTGTTATCAAACATTTAAATCCAAAAACTACAATAATTTTTAAATTAGCTAAAATATTCTCAAAACAAACAACTACTATAGCGGTGGGAATTAATAGTTTAGCTATATTTATGTTATCTTTGGTAATTTTTTTATTTCTATTGTTTGAAAATTTTAATGAAAATGATCTTCCAGATGACTTGTTTAATTTTTGTTCCAACTTACTTTCTATGTTCGTTAAATTTATAAAGAATGATACAATTTATAATATTATTAACCTGAGTTGAAAATTTATATAATTATCGAGTTTAGTGGTTGAGTGGGAGGTTTTCGTGACCATTCACAATCTAGCAAACAATCGATCAAGCCAGATTTGATCAACTTAATTACTAATCACCCATGTGATATTTTATTTGTCCAATTCTGCTTTAATCAAAACTTATTTCATTTCTAAACTTTATATTTTATGATTTATCGATGCTTTTAGCCGTATGAAGTTAAAGTGGCCATCACTTGTCTTCAAGTAATGAAAACCATCACTCGTATGTGATTCCTCGAATAATATAATCCTTTCAAACGTTGCATTTTTTAACTTTTGGTAGTTTTTTCTTCTAAAAAATTTAGTTTTACAATTTGACGAATTTAATAAAAATTGTAACTATTACGAGTAATTTAATGTAAAATATCACAAAAATATGACATTAAGGCCAAATGTATTTTTAGAAAATTAAAATACTCTCAAGGAAGTAGAACTATGCTTTACCATGTGAGACAACTTTGAGAATTCTATTGGATAAAATTCAATAAAATCAATTTTTTTAAAAATACGAGCTTGGTTTTTTGAATAACCACGGAAAAATTCCAACGATCATGATCATCTTTGTCTATTATTCCACAACTGTAAACACCTCGATTGAAAAGATTTTTAACAAAAAATTCTGAATTTATAAAAAAATATCAGATTATGACAGCATTAGTTGCTCTGTGGATTTTTTATTTCACGTGGCCTGTTTCATGTGGAAATTGACATTGAAATTATGAGCATGTGCAAATGCAAACGATCTATGATCAAAAATCCCGATACCATTACCGAATCAGCCAAAATTCAGAAAAATACTTTTTCAATAAGTTTTTCAGCTGAGGTTTAAATATTTATGCTGAATACTGCTATCATGCCAATTGGGGGAAAATCTATAAAATTCAAATCAAATAAAAATTCTAAATCAGAAGCTAGCAGAAATCAACGGTAGGGGTTCTGGCCAGTATATAATGGCCTTTAAATATTTACTAGGTCGGATGTCAAATACAAAGTTTAAAATCTTTCCTTTTATTAATCATACATTTGAATATAACAGATATAGACGAAGGTGGGAGGGGAGTTAAAAACTGATCAATCCATTTAATGTTGTTCATTCAACTTAAATTTTTCATACAGCCGATCAATTGAAGGCTATTATTCGAAAAAGCTGGCTTTTCCGAAATTGCTAAAATGACATCAAAACCTTAAATCAAGCTCTAGCTTGCTTGATAGATTGGAATGACGTTGTGAAATTGAGAAGATTAAAACTCATTGAGAAATGCTGTCTGATAACATCAACCTTAGCCAATATTGAAATGGATAGGTTAAAAAGTATCAACGAAATAAAGATAGTGCTATTAAGAAACCAAGCCAACCTAGACTCGAATAAAAAATAAGTCAAATAAATCTTGTTGATCGCTGCATAAAAAATACTCCCGAGCTTCACAAAAGTTAAGAATTTATGAACGATTCTTTGTGTTAGTAAGAGATGTAGGTTAAATTTCCTATATTTTCAATAAAAACATTTAATTCTCGCAGTCCATGATAATTAACATATTTCAATTATTTTTATCGAAAAAGACAAACAAAAATATTCTCTTAATGCTAGTTAAATTTCCAAAATATAATATGAAAAACAATTTATTCCTGAAAAGATTACCCATTTTACGTTACGCAATACTATTGAAATTGACTCATGCGGCACGGAGATTATAAATGGTGCTTTGATTGGTAAAAATAGAATTTATTTTTATTTGCCTTCAATAAATGACCGCATATGTCTATTCTCTGTGATAAACTGATTTATGAGACATTTTTAACTTTTAATTTTTATCGTCATCTATAATAGAATTGGTCGACCATAAAGTAATAAAAATCCATCCGATTTAATTAAAATATAGTAACTACGGTATGAAACAGTGTTTACCCAGTGATTAAAAATTTTTTACGCGTTTATAAAATAGATATTGTTATGTTTGATTTGCAATATTTAAATACAAGAAGACTCTCATTTGCACTGGAAAGAAGTGAAAGTGGTGATTGACATTTTGCGAGGAAAAAATTGATTAAAATAAAAACTTGCAAATGTGCAAGCGTGATGACTAAAATGACAGATAACAAATTAAATTATGAATTTAAATGAAAATGTAGAAAAGAAATCAGATATTCAAGAGTGTTTTAAGCCACAGATCTACGCCTGTGCAAGATAATAATATTTCTGCATTATTTGTCTTATAAACAGATGTGAAACAAATAAAATAAGAAAAATAGTTTGATTTAGTATATCGCGACATTATGGGCTGGGAAATCATATGTTGTGAAATTTACCACATTAAGCTGGTTTCTGAACCTACCCATTTAGGAAGGTATGTTATTTATGTACAAATCGAAGAATCTCTTTTTGCGCGTAGATAATACTATAGAGAGAATTTGATGAGAAAAATATTTTTTTATGCATAAAAATGCAATAACGAAGAATGACGATTGACTAATTTTCTTCATCTTGATGAAATAACATTTATCCTTCGTATTTTACAGTAAATTATTCCTGGCTCGGTTAGAGTTAGCGATTTTTTGGATGAATATTTAAACTTTGTGTCTCCTCTTTATAACCGTTTAATTGTCAATCACTGAAAATTTTGTTCGTCCACGTACTGTTACTTGTTCTCATAGGGTAGGAAATATGTAATTGAGAACAAAACAAAGAAACACATAAGGGTTTAGTACAAAAGGGTAGCATTTCAACAGTTATATGAGAGAGAATTTATGTTGAGATACAAGTATTATACTAATCCCTTGAAAAATATTATTTACCATAATAATTAACAAAATAAAATTTTTTTACAGATAATATTTTTTCAATAATTTATACCAGTAGGGGAAATAATGCATACATACCATATCTTATGGAGGATAAATGAGACTATAATCTGAAAAAATATCATAAAAATTTTTAACTCGTGAAGTTGGCTAATTATCTTTCTTGAGGTTCACGTAGTTGAATTATAACAAAAAGGCCATCGCGCAAACTCAAATAATGGAAATAATTTTGATTTTTCAGGTTGAATTAAACTCAATTTTAGTGAAATAAAATGAGATTTATTGACTTGAATATAAATTCTAAAATTCTTACAGTATATTTGCATACCATTATCCGGTTGATTATTTAAATAAAAATGAAGAGATTGGGTTTTAGATTTTTTGTTTAAAAAGATCAGAAACTACTGTCGAATTTAATTTTTGGAAAAAAACTGAAGTTATTTTTATCTAACTTGATCATTTGCTAATTAAAGGTGGTAGACAATTCCAAAATTCATAAAATAAGCCCTCAACGAAGTAAATTGACAGATTAAATATTTCAAGGATTTTATATACTATAAAGGTATATTTTAAATTGTCCAGTGATTTACTAAATGCCTAGGGTATATCTTATTGGTCTTCAGTGTAACTAACAGATTAAAAAGATAAATTGTTGGTGGGAAAATTTTATCCATTTGATTGTCAATTAAAGATATGTTTTTGATCCTTATACTATGTTCATTGGTCACAAAAGTAAGATTTTATACATTTTTATAAATCGTAGCAAGTCTAAAATTGATAAAAATATTTAAAATTTTCTTTCAATATTCTCAAAATATAATACAGCACTCTTTTTTGTGTCTTTTATTAAATGCGTTTTGTTTTGATTCACTTTTGCTTCCAAGCTTTAAATATATACTTTTAAAATTTTCTCAATAAAATATTCTATTAAAATGGATCATGTTGTTTCTGCTAAGATTAATAGCATACCATATCCCTAACTTAGAGTTTTAATAATTTACTTAATAAATTATTTGATTTACTCCACATACATAAAAAATACCCGTCTGCGCACGTGTTAGTATCAGTTTATTGCGCGGCTAATCTCACATTTTTTTATCCATGTACATAAGCTTTCGAAAATCAACCACTTTTAAATTATTTACCTTCATACTTTTGCGCATTTTTTTAATTTATTTCACCTTTGAAAGATAATTTGATGCTAGGTCGTTTCCTTTATAGTTAGCTTCTCAATATGCCATCAAAATCTTGTGAAAAATAATTTTAGCTGCCTACACATATGGTAATACCATTTTTTTTCAATTGCATCATTTTTTTCAATTGCGTCACTCAAAAAACAATAATTACAAAAAGGAAAATAAATTAATAAATTAAAATTTATTGATGAGTATAAGGAATTTCTGCCGCACAATAAGTTATATTTCTAATAATATGCCTAAAAAACCCGAAATATCTTCACTTGAAATATTCTGACATTCAGAAAGCATTAAATCAGACAGCATAATCTCCTCTCCAACTCTTATTCTTGATCTCACACCATTTTTGGTTTTCGAGAATGCATTTTAGATGGGATTTAACATATATGAGTAGGGAGATAAAAACTTATATGAAAATCCATAACATGATGTTTTCCTTTCCATATCGACCCTTCTGTGGATCCTCGCATTATCTAATATTAAACATGCACTTCTCATGTTCAGCTCATCTAAAAAATATTCACAATTCGGTCAGATAGATATTAAATATTTCCGCATTGACCGTTGAATTGGTTATCACTTTGTTGTAGCACATCCGATTGATGGACATGCTGGAAATCATCGAAACAGAACGACCACGTACTGTAGGTGTTCTTACGTTAGCCCTGGTGCCTTTTTTTGACCTTGTTTGAGATTTTTTTATTTGAAGTTTCATCAACGAAAATAGCGGGAGAAAAATCGTGTGAAAAAAAATTATTAAACCAAAGCGAATATTCTTTTTGCTTTAATATTTTATCTGGATCATTTACCCTATCCAATTCATTATGCTTGATTTTAAAAGTGATGCCCAATTCTCTTAAGCATTTATCAATTATCGAAAGGGAAATTATTAGATCGGGATCCCTTCTCAACAAAATTATTTTGATTTCTTTTTGTGTCAAGTCTGATTATTAGATATAATCTCTTCGATCGAAGAGATTATACTGTCGTTGATACAGTCCTAATTTTCCCACCTTTTTTTTGCTTGTCAATGTTACCAGTCTTTAAATATCTGGTAACAAAGGATCTTGCAGAATTGTAATTCATCTGTACTATTTCAGATGCTTCCTTTATTGTTTTACCTTGTTCATATAGTCGAACAAGACTTCTTCTTTTTTCATCACTATTCTTCTCATACCGGTTGTTACCAGTATCTGTAGTGTTGGAATTTTCTCTTGAGTTCATATTTATCGTAAAAAGGCTTATATATTAGAGGCGGGAAAATGGGCGGAAAAACACGTTTACCAATATGAAAATAATAAATTCAATAACTTTGCAATACTATCTACCTTTTCAAAAAAAAATTGAAAAAAATGATGCAATTGAAAAAAATGGCAGATTTAAAAAAGATGCGCGATTTATTCTCTATTTTCTCTGAAATATTGATTTTATTCTATACACGTGTTTCATTTATTTTGATAAATTCGTTTGTTTATATTTTAAAAATATGCATTTTAATGGTTTAACTATGAGCTTTACCTGTATCAAATTTGATTATTTTATCGTTAAACGTTCAAAGGCCAAAACCACATAAGAGATCATCAATGAAATACAGCTTATACAACTAACTCTCTGTTATATCTTAATTTTCCGAAGATTTCTTAAAATTTAAGCTGAAAAAATGAATTTTTTAAGTAACGCCTTTTTATTGATAACTCTGTCGTTAAATAGTGGTGATCGTAGTATAACAGACATGCGCTAGATTAATTATTATTAATGTCGTCAAATGATCAGAATATATTTGGTGGAGACTACGGGATTGCTTTATCCGACTTCAAGATTCCAGTTCTTTTTCGAACAACTGATGCCAGGCTATAGATACTTCGATTCGAGACCTTTGCAGCAGCACAAAATTTGGATATAACAAGACAGTCGTTTATCGTTACCACGTTCTTTGGTGAGCATCTGCTTGACGCTTATTCAAAATCAGGTTTACAATATGCCTTAATCTGGAAAAAATGGATGCCCTTAAGAAATGGATCTCCCAAAAAGACAAACCCACGGAAGACACATTATTTCATTTCATCAAATTCTCAAACTCGAAATTACGTCCAGCACAGAGGGTCCAAGATTTTTCGCGCGAATTGGACCTTCACTAAACATACGGTATGCCGTCACTGAGCCCTTAGGATAAAAGCTTTATGATCAAACAGCGCATCCTCCAGTCTCTCCCATCAGCCATTGCTACTCAGCTCAGATTGTTTTGAGACCTATCACTAACCGATTTATGCATCAAAGCAGAAATTCTGTTTCCCCCTGCAAACTCAGCGACTGATGAGACAGAGTTTTCAAACCCAGAACAGGATATTGCTGAAATCATGCCTATTACAGACTATCAAAAGAAGTCTATACATGATAGACTACAGTCAATCCTGAACAAACTCGCGACATTGAGACTCAGATACCAACGTTTCTATATCGTGTGATAAATGTGGAGCAGCTGGTCATCAAGTAGGGGAATGCAAAGGCTTTGTCATATGCAACTACTGTCGTCTTCAAGGTCACGTTAGAAGGATATGTCCGAAACTGAAATCCACTAGATCTACTTCAAAAAATTATTTTAATCGTCGCTTTTGTTATTCTTCTATTGTAAGTTGCCCACGAGTGTGTTTAACTATCCTGGCCAGAGCAAACATAGCGGCTCATGTTGATACATGATCGTGCATCTCGCTTATCGACTAATCCGCTGTACAAGGAGAAAGAGCACCATCAGATACTACAATATTCACAGGTACAGGAGAACTTATAAAAGTAATTTGTCGATGCAACCTTTTGATAAAAATGAATGATCTGGAAACAAACTGGGACTTTGAGGTTGTTGAAAAATTAAATCATAAAATGATAATAGGTCGAGACTTTATCTCAAAGAATGAACTAATAATAGACGTACGCACACCCAATATCATCCTGACAAAAACATCAACAAAAAATGTTTTGCAACAATTGAAAGTCATTAAGACTCCATTCAAGATATCATAGAATGTTTCCACGATGTGTTTGCATCATCCGAAGTCGACTACGGATTTACCGATGCAGTCCGCCACAAAATTATCACAGAGAATATTAACCCCGCTGTTCAAGGGGATACAGAATATCTGTTTCACTTCAGGAAGAAATAGCCAGTCATATACAAACAAGCTTGATCGAAACATAATACGGGAAAGTAAAATCCCGTGGTGTGCACCGGTAGTAATCGGATCTGCGTAAATTTTCGAAAACTAAACGAAGTAACTGTGAAAGACCAATATACATTTCCTCTTCGAGATGATTTATTCGATCTGCTTAATTGTGAAAAATATTTTTCAATACTAAATCTTAATGCAGACTTCTGGCAAATCGGCCTTGAAGAATCGTCTAAAGGTTAAACAGTCTTCTGTCTGTGTCCAGGGGAGGTTTATTCGATTTTAATGTTCTCACGTTCGGCCTATGCAACGCACTAGCTACTTTTCATAGATTGATGGAAAATCTTTTTCGAAAATCTACAAACACAGTAGTTTATCTCGACGACATATTGGTATATTCATCCAGTTTGGAGAAACGTATTAAACACTTGAAGTAATGCTTTCAGAAAATAAGGTCAAGCGGTCTAAAATTGAATTTCGAAAAGTGTAAATTCGCTGTAAAAGAGGTGGAATATTTAGGATTCAACGTATTAAACTCGGGATTATCAGCAAAGGAGAAGGAATTAAGGCAATACAAGATTGGAAGGCACCCTCAAATCAATCGGAGTTAAGGTCATTCCTCGGGTATTGTAACACTTTTTAAAGGTTAGTACTGAACATAGCCCGACATGCCGCACCGTTGAATAAGTTTCTATCAAAAAAATACACCTTGGTTATGGTCGAAGGAGTTTGAAGCATCATTTAATTGAATGAATGTTGCTTAAAGTAACATTGGCACAATTGGGCTTCCAGACCTCAAAAAAAGTTTAATCTAAGTTGTAACGCTTCGGAAAAGCTATCTGAGCTTGCCTTTCTCTAAATAATTAAGAAAAATTTAATTCATATCGCTTTTGCAAATCAATGCTTGAACAATGCTCAACGCATGTATGCTTTTGTGGGCAAAGAACTCTACTCAATTGTTTGGGCGGTAAGAAAATTTTAGCATTATCTCTACGAGTCGAAATTCACATTTAAAACAGATCATAATCCCTTACTACGTTTTAAGTAAATGAAGGATCACAGAGGTCGACGAGACCGTTGTATCATTGAACTTAAGCAATTCGACTTCGACATCGAATACGTTTAGAGAACATCTAATATAATCGCTGATAGCTTATCCAGGTCGATATATGCAATTGAAATTATGCCAGATATTAATATAAGGGATGAACAAAAAAGATAAAGTTATCAAGATACTCGTCAACCACTTAACAGGAACCAAAACCCTCACAAAAGTTGTGCAGTCTTCTTACCTGGATAGATTGTTGAAATTCAAAAATAACCTAATTGATGATCAGGGCATCCTATATCACAGAGACCACAGAGGACAAAAACCAGTTATACCAGAGGAGATGAAGCCATATATCCTATCATTAGTACATGATAAAATCCTTAATCACATGGGCATTAAAAAATGCGTTGATCTTATGAAGAACCAATGCTATTGGTCTGGTATTGATCAGAATACATAAGACTATATATCACGATGTTTAACCTGTTCTCTTAATAAATCAAAAAATTGTACTCCAAAGGCTGAGTTTTTCCCGATAGCTGTCAATCAGCCCTTTAAGTTGTGGGATCTCGATTTTATCGGGTCGCTTACCTTATCAAACAACGGAAACCGCCATATAATCGTCTTTATTGACCACTTTTCAAAGTGGATTGAATTACAGGCTGTGCTCAACCAATCGGCAGATACGGCAGCCCAAGCTCTTTTCTACCTTGTCTTTTCTCGATTCGGAATTCCAGACCAAATTCTCCCAGATCAAGATTCAGCCTTCGAATCAAGTCTATTTCAGCATCTGTGTATATATCTCGGGTTACACAAAATACGAACAACTCCATACCACCCAATGTGTAACGAGCTAGTGGAGCGATACGACAAAAAATATAAGAAGCAATTAGGAGTCTGATTTGCGAAGATTCGCCGACGTGGGATACATTACTTGACTGCATTGCGTTATCGCTAAGGGCAAGTGCGAGCCGAAATACCAAATACAGTCCAACAGAGATAATTTTTGGTTAAAACATTAAACATCCAATTGAGTTAGTTTTCTTGGAGCATCAAAGTGAAAACTCTCAGAATAACCAACACAAATGTCACAAAATTAAAGAATATCATGAAGGATATTCATGGAAAAATTTCAAAAACAAACAAAAGTATCGAAGCAATGAAAAGTTATTACGACAAAAATATGAAATCAACGTTTTACAATGTCGATGATTTTGCCCTTATGAAAAAAATATCTCGAGGAATACTTAGAACCAATTTTCGAAGGTCTTTTCAGAGTTGCCGCAAAAGACACCCTGTATCCGAGCTAACTTACCTTTACGACCCAGACAGCCGCATAAAAACTCATTTCAACTGCTTAGTCTCCTGCAATCTGCCGGAAGAAAATCCAAACACTTGTCAGCTGCCACCTCCGTAACAGAAATAAGAAGATCGGAAAGAATCAGGCGGAATGCAGTCTTATGACCCGTGGGAGGAAATAATGTAGTTTTACAGACACGCGCTAGATTAATTATTATTAATGTCGTCAAATGATCAGACTATAAGCAGTTATCGAATTTTCGAATGAAGAAAGTTAATGAGATTTTTAATTAAAAGTTAAAAATTTCAATAATTATGTTCTTTAAATAAATATTTTTCAGGTTTTATTAAAATTCGTTTTTTTAACTATATATATGTGAAGAAAATACAACTTTTCTAACATCATAAAATAATTTATGATATTTTAAGTTTGTTATTAAGAGGTTCATGTTTTTAATGATTTTAAATAAGAGCAAATAATAATTAATTTTAATGTTATATCCGCATGTGTATGAAAAAACAAATATAATGAAATTTATAGATGCATATTTTTATTTTTTGATATTTACATCAAGTCATTAACGATCAAATTATCACACAATTTTCTTTTTGATGTTAATGTTTAAAAATAAAATGAGAAAAACCTAATTTTATTTTTACTTATGTATTCAAACTTATTTATGCCTTTTGATTTTGCAATTTGGTAATTTTTAGAAACAGTTTCTTTCAAAACTGTTTTGAATGCTTTGTAATTTTCAGAAAAATTCTCATTATATTTTTTACTTTGATGAACGATATAGTTTGCTTTTATAGAATTTGCATTTTATTTATAAAAAATAAAAAAATTATGATTTCACTAAAAAAATTGGTATACGAAATTTGATCATTAAAATTAAGAGTAGTGCGTTTTATGTATCACAGTTATAAAATTATTTAATTTATTTTTTTCACATTCATCAAATTTTTAGATTCATAAGATATGTTTTAATTATGTATTTGAATGTACTTTTCTCGAATGTATCTTCACTATTTACACACAATCTGCACAAGATACTATTTGTTTTAAAAACTACGAATAAAAAAAAATTTAAAATCAACATTTTAATTGACTTTTTCAACTTGATACATAATATCCCGATTTATTAAATTTGGTTCATTTCACATAAGTGGAAGAGGTTTTGAGATTTTATAAATATATATTCTTTAATTTCAATTTCATTTCATAAATATCTGAAAAAATATTTGTAGACCTATCGAAAATAGATTCACTTATATTCATATTCGTAAACCATAAAATATTACAATTAACTTTGTCATCAATAACATTTAATCCATTTTTTGGTATTGAATTAATTTTTTAATGGACCCTGCGCAAAGTTAATGAAAACTTATATCATGAAATATCGATATTTTCTTGAAAAGTAACAATTATTGGTTTAAATTTTTGAAAAGATTTGTTAACTTTGGGTTATAAAATATTTTCCATGAAAGGATTTTATTATTTATTAATCTTTATTTTCATGTCTCAAAAAAGGTTTTGAATGTTGCAACTATGGTCTCGAGAGTATATTTGCTTTTAATCTATGTTATGGATTGCAACAAAAATTTTTCCTCTTAACGCATAAGCGGGCACGTGTGTTCTAAAATATAAAATATGGCAATGCTGACACAGAATAAGTAAAGAATGAGTAATTTCATGATTATTTTATGAATTAAATTTGTATATTTAACAATAATTGAAATTTCCGTGTAAACTAACAAACGAGCTAAAATGGTCGAAGTGAAATTTATGTAAAATAAACAGTCTGCTTATTTTGATTATTTAGAACAATATTAATCTCAAGATTATTGAATGATAAAAATTACTTCAATTCATAATATATTTGATGAGATGATAATGGATGCAGTCTATTTTAAATTACTTAAAATGGATTTGAAAAAAGTTAGGAATAATCAAATTAGAATACCAAATTATGTTTTCAATCATACAATTTAAGAAAATATTCTGAGTCCTACAAATCTAACAAAACGAAATAGTTCATCCCAATGATCCAAAATCAAGGAAGTAAAAAAGAGAAATAATTGTGTCAAAGTATTTTTTTAATATGAACAATAAAATTTTTTATGTTTATTGTGAATAAACTGCTATCATAAGCTCTGTAAATAAATATATTGATTATGCATAATAAGTACCAAAACTAATAAATATTTCTTAAATTTATATTTTACACTAAGCATTTAAAATTTTCTATGTGAAAATTAGAAATCAATTTCACTACCTTAAACAGGCGTGACATTCAACATTTACGACGAACTCCAGAATATTATTTCATCCGACATGAGATCAGGCAGTTATAGAATAATTCTGATGTGCAGTTATGAGTATTTTATTTTAAATGACCGTATTTAAATAACCTATGCAGAATAAACATATTTGGTACCATCGATGTTCTTTTAATTATAATGTATAAATTTAAAATTTGTTCTTATCATAAATCGTGCCGCTATTTACTGCCTTTTACATACTATGAAGAGAACTTTAAACGATAGCATAAAAATTACCTATAAAAGATAAGTTTATCAGGCACAACTTAATAGAATATATTTTAGAAGTGACTCAAAAAGTTTATTGATAACATCCTGATCTTATCAATTTTGGTTATTCTAAGTTCTACCAAGCACAGAGTGTTTTTAGCCAAAGAAAACCAAATCTGCATGAAAGTGAACAATGAAAATTAAAAATGTAGAGATTTAGTTCCTTCTACCTGTTTCGACGAGAGTTAATTTATCAGATGTTACAAATGCTTTTCTGACATTGTTTGACAACATTCTTGACCATGTAAAGATGCCATAGTTTCTGTATTATTCTTTACATATGGATATTTGAGACAGACCGAGTGCTAAATTCTGAAAATGGTTTGCTCGTTGAATCGTTATAATCTTACGATATTTTATTATCCTTCTCAAAATTAATAAGTCTATAGATTGATGAACTTCGTCGAATTCTACCATAAGACACATGTTCCTGGCTAAAAACCTTTATAATTGAATGACTTAAGCTTCTTATGAATTCAATTTTGATGAAAAGAAAATCATTTTAAAATGGCCATCCGGGGTTACATCCATATGTTTCAACGAGAAAATAGCAAATAACTCTGCTTACCGAAGTGCTGCTCTTGTCATTCATGAAGAATCATGTTTTGTTTCCATCAAATTGTGCATTTGTCATAAGTTTGATAGATTTTATCACAATTTTTTTTCATTATTGAATTGTTTTTTATCTTAGGAAATTTGTAAATTAGACTCAGAACTATAAAATTTCATACAAGATATTTTCCCTAACAGTTTTGATAAATAGAATATATCTGAGTTTAATTTGATAGAAATAATTCGAATAAGGTTAATGTGATAGAAATATGAAAAATTAGAAATTGTAAAAATATTTTCATGATTTTATTTATCAAAGTATCAATAATATTATTTTATGTGATTTAGTTTAACATCAATTAAAAAAATAAAACCCAGGCTTCTAACTATTACAATACTTTTTGAGAAAAAATCATCACTAATTGTTTTGATTTATATGTAAATTATTACATATTATCTTGATAAAGAAATTAACTTTATCTTAAAAATATTCTGTCAATTAATTATTTATGAAATAAGTTCAATGTAAAAATTAATACTGAGGTAATTTGTTTAAGGATTCGAAAGTATCATTTATTTGTGAAAACAAAATCTAAAAATGTTATTCTGCAATAAAATCATTTTTATCTGAACATAAAAAATTGAAGTATTTTTCAAAACCATGTTACTCTGTTTGTTTTATAAAAATAGTTCATTAAAATATGAATTTTTCCATGAATTGAAATTAGAATATTTTATTTCTCAAGAATTACAATATTTTGTGGTTTTTTAAATGATAAATTTTTATATTTTGCTATATATTCCATTATTAAGCCCAAAAAGTAAATTTTCATAAAATCCATATAAATAACTTAAAAAAAATGATGTTTTCGTCGATTTGATTAATTACCCAGTTTATGTAAAAATTTTTATTTTGAAAATTCTCTAGTTCTTAGAATATAAATTTTCCTAAGATTTAAATCTTTGCATTAAATAATAATATTTTCGACCTTAAACTGAACCTACTTTCAAATTCGAATATTCAAAATAGAGTATAATTTCCATTTAAAAAAAATATTCAAAATAGTTTATTTCATTTAATATATCTAACGTGTATATGTGACTGTGATTTCTAATAAAAATTAACCAGATATTTTCTAATATTGAGGATTATCTATGTGACATTTATGAATAAATTATAAAATTATTTACAAATGACCATTGTGTAATAAATATACAAAATCGTAGCAATTAACAAAAAATAATTCCCATTACGAAGACATTTGTATTGAGGTGACATTTTAATGCTTTTTACATTTTTAAAAATATACATGTCTAACATTTCATAGTATTGTTTAAACACCTCTCCATAATATTTCAAAAGTATTCCTCTGAATAGTTCATAAATTATCGTCAATAAATTTAATTTTTGTATTAACATTATCATCAAAGATATCCTTTCCCTTTATTCATATTATTAATTAAACAAAGAGGTGTAATTTTAGAGTTAAAATACAAGCATGTTTATTTTATTCATATTTTCGTCATCAGAATTATATTGTTTATATTTATCACTTTTTGCAACTATACCTATATGGTTTTCGAAATTTAATGATTTAAGTAAAATTCAGTATCATCTTAATTGAAAATTGTCGAATTCAAAATTATTATATCTTAACATTATTATTTCGTTAAATTTAAAATATTTGTTCAAGATGTTTCTATCTATATAATAGATATGGGAGCCCTTTATCTTGTTGTTCCTTTTTGGATAACATAAGATCGAGTAATATATTTCTTAATATCTAAATATCTCATCTTAGAAATTATACACTTAATGATTTATGTGGTTTTTCCACAATAAGGTTAATTTGTATCATCTTAATTCAAAAATAGCGTGTTTGTATTTTTAATAATCTTAACTATTAAAAATTCAAAAATTATTTTTTAGAAATATTTTAACCATTCAATCAAACTCAAAATACAAATATTTTTCTGTCATAACTTTTTCCTTAACTTGGATTTAAAAATAAAAACATTGAATTTATGTAGATGCACTAACCGTTATTTCAAATAAGTTTAATCATAAACATAAAATTTAATAGTAATCATGGAATTATTAAAATTTACAGTTTCATCTTCTGCTTGATTATGAATTAAATTTAAATACTATATTGGGAACATATTTTTAATTTGGTTTTCAAAATGTAATATCAGACATAGACAAAAAGTACAAAAAATAAACCATCTATTCACATATTAGTTTTAAAAATATTATTCTCCACATCCTAAAAAACATAAATATAAAATAAATGAACTAATTTTGAACATTTTTTTAACATTAAAAGTTAATTATTTTTATTATGTCTTTATTTTCAATCATTGATAAGTTAATTTTTTTCAAAATTTCTAAATTGACATGACAAGCGAATGGAAAAAATTAAATCAAATATGTACCTAATATTAGAAATATAAATTTTTATAATTTTATACTTGTGTTAAAATTATTTGTTGGAAAATCTACTTTGTAAAATGATTCTATATTACAGAATCTTTAATTGTTGTTTGATTTTTTATCAAAAAATAGGCATTATTAGGAATCTAAAAATGATTATAATATCACTTTTCAAATTTTTCTCAATTTTATTAAATTAAAGATAATTATTTAAAAAAATACCAATACTGTACTTATTACCACCATTAATTATTTAATTTCTGTCTTCTTAAATATTTGGAAAATATTTGATTTATAATATTAAATTCCACCTTACAAATTTTTTGAAGATTTCAACATAAAAATCTTATAAAAATATTGTCTTCATAATATACATAGAATTATATTGACTCTTTGTAAGTATTTTAAGATATATTTAACTATAAAAACTATTTATATATATTATCCAACGATGAAAAATACATGAGAGACAGAAAATTAAAAAATATGCAACCATTCAGCATTTAATATTATTAAATATAATTTACCGATTAAAAAAATACTTTAATTCAAAACACCTCCATATGTAATCCATACAATGTTAATAAGAAAATTACGGACAAATGTATAAGTATTTATTTACCTAACGTAAAAATAATAAACAAAGATTCGAAACACATGTAATATATGGTTAAACCACAAAATTTTTAATTTTTTTAAATATAAAAACAGGTTTAACTTTTGATATCTGTTTAAATGACATTCATAAATTTCATGAAAAGTGAAAACGTTAAGTTAAAAGTTATTTGAAATTATAAATAAAGTGTAAAATTAGTTTTTATAATTATGAATATTAAATATTATTATGAATATAAATATTTCTTTCAATAAATATATTTCCAAATTTTCGGCTGATTAAAAACATTATACTGTTAAATACCTAAAATACAGAGATTATTCTTTGTAAATTTCAGATATCAACATCCTAAGCTAAACAATTCATCTAAGAATTCACTAAAGATATAATTAATTAAAAAAGATAATTGGATTAATGATTATCCTTATCCAGACAACTATACCAAGGAAAGATGCAGTTCATTAAATTTTAAAATTTTTCCTTGAATCATACTTGATGATAATTCATTAGAATTTTAATTTAAAAAATCGAAAATACTGCAAATATGTGATTAGATATTAAATCACACATACTGGTTTAAAATGCAATGTTAAACTAAGTTTTAAAAAATATATTAAATTATCTGTCATTTTTTGATCTAGATCTGTAAATCAGTTAAGACGAGAATTATAAAAAATGCTTCCATCAAAATAAAAAAATGTTTATTTTTTAAACTATTTTATCAAATTTAATTGTTCTAAAAAGTACAAAGTGTATTTTATTATCGTTAAAAAGCCAAAAAACTATGAAAATAAAATTGAAAGTATTGAAAAATAATTTAGATTCAAACCATCGCTTTAGAATGAAAAGAATATTTGAATTGGTTATCATATCTTAACTTAAAACTATAAATGACAAAAATATTTAAAGTGAAGGAGCATTAAATTAAGACAAAATTTTCAATGAATGTCTTGATGATATATGTTAAATGATAAGATAAAATTCATTATTCTTGTATTTGTATCGAGCACGCTTCGTTGTATTTTTCATATACGTGATTTTTTATTGATCTCTAAATTTAAATTGACTAAAATACCATACAACATGACTTTTGAATTCCTCGCTTGTTTTAAGATACAAAAGATCGATAAGCACTCCACACCATGTACACGATCTTGTGTTTGATGGAAAAATACTTTTGCAAATCTATAAAAATAATTTTAAATTACTGGAAAAGTTTTCATTCTCAAATTAGACATAAGCTCAAGTAAATCTTTTGAACTTTAATTCGAATAAAAGCAGTCTTCTTAATTTTATGTAAATGAATCAGATTGTTATAATTTCTTGAACTCTCGAAAATTATAGATTAGATTTTGAGGAAGTTCCGTGGTTATTCTTTGAGATTTCTTATTTTTCAATTTGATCTCCAGTCTCATTAAATAGCTAAACTCTATAAGAATCATACGCAGAATTCTTTTTTCTTTTTCGTCAGAAATAAAAGATCTGAAAAAGCCAAATATTTTGTCTGGATCAAATAGTTTCAAATTTGCCATCGTTAGACGCCTTCCTATTCTCGAACGCATAAAACCTCGATAATTATTGCTAAATAAAACACCGGTAAACGAATCGACATTCAAAAAATCGTTTGATTCTAGATAATAAAATTAATTTTACTTTTTTGGCTTAGTTTCGACAATATATGAGGTTCTAGTCTTATATCTAATTCTTGTGTCAATCCTTTAAGATTTTTTTTTAATTTGTCAGAACGATCATTTAAATCCCTCTTACAATGTCGGATTATATTTAACAACGTTTTTCTGTATTTAGTTTTGTGATTCTTAGATATCATATAACCCTTCCTTGAATATAAATCATATCTAGATGGATTATCAACGAAATATTGACTTATAAGCATCTTTTGTTTATGATTATACTTTCTATTATTCTTGGAAAAGGAACTAATTTCAGAATGACATTTCTTCAAAGCAATTCGTTCTGGTTTAATCGAATTTTCAAGACAGTCCCCCGATGTTTCAGACTTTTTTGGAACAAAACATTTTTGAGATTTTTGATAGAGTGGTATATTTGAAGGTAGATTCGTTGAGTCTGAGGCTTGTTTAGGAGATCTTGAATTCAATGGAAAAACAACACTTTTGGTTCGCATTCTATTCTGTGATCTTTTTCGAAGAAAAGATAATGGCTTTGAAAATTATGGCAAAGAAAGTAAAATGTACATCCATAAGCATTTAAAAGTTCGTATATAAACATGAATCTTCGTTATTGAGAAAATTATTTATAAAATCATT
>JALDNG010002672.1:0-34857 GCA_024349245.1 Neodontobutis hainanensis | reverse complement strand
CTTTGTAATCATTTTGCACAACAATAATTGCTTGTTTGCACAATATATTTATTCATGTTTTAATTCCATTTTGCACATTTTTATCTTGGTTTTTAGTGATTTCCATTGTTGATCCTGCTCTTGAGTTGTTGAAGTGTAATTCTATGTTGTATGTTTTTAAGGAGCATGATGCTGCGAAATTAATTTCCCAAAAGGGACAATAAAGAAAACTTTGAACTTTGAACTTTGAACAAAAACAATATAAAGGACTTCTTGTGTTTAAATAGACTGGTGCTCTGTTACTGTAGAGAGCCAGAGGAGGAATAACAGTGCCCCCTGTGTCAGCATTCATCTTAGTTCTTTACCATTTCTGTCTTTTCATCTTTCTTAATTATAAACTCAACTCAGACACTCGCCACGGCCATTATCCGAGTTAAACCGGTCTGGGTTTGTGGCCAGACACTGACCGACCAAAGAAAACTGCACCACACCCTCTAAAGGTCGGTGAAAATCTGGGATTAAACCAGAGCTCTTTTAATCGCCGAGTTTATTTTCAACTGTGCAACGTTTGCCAGAAGACGTAAAACTCCCCACGGCTTCGGCTTTTCTTTGTGTCGAGTTAACGACGGACAGATGCAGCGTCAGAAAAAAGACTTTTATGGACGTACAGCGCTGTAATTATCTCGGAGTTCTTGGTCGGGATCCGTGTGGACGTGCTGCCCTCGCCTCGTCCTTCTGTTGGATTATACAGTTTTTCCTCCTCGCTGTCCTTCTCTACAGCACCGCTCTGAAACATCGCTCTGAGTGTCGCTGATGCACTGTCAGCGAACGGAAGCAGCTGGTGTTATCTTAAAACCAGAAAACACAGAGCTTATTCAAGTCCACGAGGATGGATGTTCAGGTATTACATAAGAAATGGTTTGTGCAAATGAGAAATAAATTCAGTTTTTTGGAAAGAAAACCAAAACCAAAACCAAGACCAGTTTATGATCTATGTTTAAGAGGTCCAAGTCCAGTTTTAGTCCGAGTCCAGACTGGAGGTGGGTTCTTTGGTCTTGGGTCAAAGGGATTCAAAAACTAAATGGTGCATTTGAAAAGTTTTCCTCAGAAACATGTGCATTAATAATGTGGAGGTTTAGACTCTCAGTTGTCCACTAACGAGAGAAGCACTGGAATCAGGCCTAGTTCCAACTCTCTGAGACCGTGTGGCCTGCAATAATAGGCTTTTTTTATACAATAATATGATATATGTGTAAATACACAGTGTCGCCCACAGAAAGGTGAGGTGGTATTCCAGTTACATCCAGTAAATACCTTAACAACTAAACCCACACAACAGTTTGAAGGCAAAAGCACCACAATAAGGTTAATTAATCACGTAAACTGAGTACTATGTTGACTATATATTACTTTTTACAGTCGAATCTTTGTCAAGGTGCTGGGCTGGAGTTCTGAAGGAAACACTGGTGCCTTTATGTATTTCGCTTTGGGTTCGCTCCATTACATCGCTCAAAGACTTTGAGGGCGTTTATGATTTTATTGTAGTTTAAAAGAGTCTGACGTTAATCAACTTATTGTGAGGCCCAGGTGGATACAGTTCCAATAAATATACCTTAATGCACATGCTCAACAATCTTCTACAGGTTTACACTGTTCTAACTTCAGTTTTTAATTCCCGACACAAAAGATGCCAAAGTCTTGTCTGTTTGTTCACACAATTTGTTCTGTTTGCACTTCTTATTGCCTCTGAATCCGACTCTCAGGTTCATATTTAGAAGCGTTTTAATGCCACTGTGACAGAGTTCAGGTTATAATTTGGTGGTTTTTATGGCGACTCGGCGTCTGCCAGAATTCAGGAGTGAGCCGTGATTAACGCCGGCGACGCGCTCGAGGCTTCGACGACAGCACAAAGAAAAACAGCCGCACATCAGTCACTGTCACTCAGACGCTGCAAAGGAACCGGAATAACACTCAGAGCTTTGAAAGTGGCTTTATTAGATTGAAATGTCACAATAAAAGTAACGTGTAGTTCTCCTGTGGCCCGTCTGCAGCCTAATATTTGAAATGCACAGGCACAAACCGTCCACACTACTCCAGAGTTTATAATCTGAACGTGTGTGTGGTCTTCGTCTGCTCTTCTTCTTCAGAAAGTCTTCACGCTTTGAATGGAGCAGAACAAGATGGATAATGGTGAGTTTGTAAAGTTACTGCTGCACAAGGTCACCTCCAATCAACTTTTACTTTTTATTTTGAAAGAAAAATCCTAAAAGTGTCTGTCACTGTGGACTTAACTTTAGCCGAGAAGAATTCGACTGATGCACAGCTGCTCCAGAACTTTTCCAGTTCATTTAAATAGTCTTCTGCAGTGTTGAAATCCAATGCTTTTCACAGATCTTCTTTGTGCAGGAGAAACGGGAAACCCAGGCGACTAAAACCTGTGTATTCTCCTTTATCCTTTGTGTTTCTAACCTTACCTTCTGCGATCTCGTTGTTCTCCTGAGTGACTCTGCTCGTGGAGCTGCTCTGTGACGCCACTCCTGAACGCTGAGCTACAACAAAAACACACAACACATGTTGGATTTACCACTTTTTCACAGCGACCAGACTCATTCTTTGTCTACAACAGGAAAAGAGCCGATGGGAGACTCTGTGGGAGGTAAACCTAAGGCTCAGTTCCAGGTAAAAACTAACTATATTTGGCTAAAAAAGGGCCTCATTTTCAAAGCCGAGGAGACAGGAGCCAAATGGCAGCGACTTTAAAGAGGCCCCTGTTCATTTTGATAAATTAGACACAGTTTGATTGAACAGATCCAAAAGAACAGGCCTCAGGACTTCAATGAGTCACTGGAATATAACGAAAAACTACTGGGAGTGACTATCCCTCAGAGGGAGGGGCTTAACCCCAGACTCCTGTGATTGGACAAAAGTTCAAACAAGCAGGACCTCCCTGGACAAGAGTTGGACATCTCTGTCAGAATCTTGTCCAGGTGGGCATCAGGACAACCCTCTGAAGAGGAGCTGGACTCAGACAAAACCCTTCATCTTCGTCCTGGAGACTGTTTTAACACCAAATTCAAGCCACAGTAATAAAAGCATTGTTGTGTTAAACTCAAGACAAAATAATAAAAGAGATTAGGTGTTTAATAATCTCAAACTCTTGCAGTTTATTTGAAAAGACACTGACCTTCCAGTTTGGCCTGAAGAGGTTTGCTCTCTGCCGTTCCTCTCACGGCGTAGATGTTAAACCTATATTCTTTTGAAGCATCAAAGTTATCGATGATGATTTTAGCGCCCTGCTTTGAGACTTTGACCTCTGTCTCTGGTCCACCTGCAGAAAACAACACGTCCCATCTTTAGCCATCGAGCTGAAAACCATTAAAAATTGTTCTTGCACAAAACTGTTGGAATAATGTCATTTAGTTCCAAAGATCACAAGGCATTGATTTAAGTCATTCTGCCTCCAGTCACTTTTTCTGAATCAGATTTATTTTTTCGTGGAGAGAAAAGCGGTGCACTGGGCTCGAGGCGGTGTTTGTGAGAGCGCTGCGTGGACACGTCTCAGAAATGAGGCCGAGCTGCAGCCGTGAAAATGTCAGGCCTGTTCAAACCATCACAGATTATGAAAGTCAGACCTAACCGGGTCACGGCTCGGGTTTCGACGGAAAAGACTGAGAACAGGAAGGATTCAGTCGAGGCCTTGTACAGAGTCAGACTAACTAAACAAGTGTCCCGACTCTTCCACAGAACTAACGACACGGACACCACCCTAAAGGCGAACATGCACCGATTCAGAGTCTTTTATTTACGTCACAAAATCTGTAACACCCCCGAGCTCCAATGAGGCCTTTCAGAAGAAAACAGAAGAGCCATTATCCACTCCAGACTCTGGACCTGAACCAATGTAGATTCAAGAAACAAATCTTAATGGGTCTAGTGTCTAATGCAGCTCATGATGTTTGCCAAGTAACAAACAGGTTTTAGATGGATCTGAGCAGGTTTTAGATGAATCTGAGGAGGTTTTAGATGGATCTGAGCAGGTTTTAGATGAATCTGAGGAGGTTTTAGATGGATCTGAGCAGGTTTTAGATGAATCTGAGCAGGTTTTAGATGAATCTGAGGAGGTTTTAGATGGATCTGAGCAGGTTTTAGATGAATCTGAGGAGGTTTTAGATGGATCTGAGCAGGTGGACAGGCAGAATGTATTTAAAGTCATGTTTGGAGCGACAGAGTGTTTAAAATATGCTCCAGTGGTTCTAGTGGCTCTTCTTAGTGACCAGCAGGGTGAGATTCTTTCATAAAAAGATGGAAAACTCATAATAAATCATTATAGTATCACTGTGATACATACTCTTTCACAAATGAACCGGACCTCGTGGTAACAGTAACAGTAACAGTAACAGTACAGTACAGTAACAGTACAGTAACAGTAACAGTACAGTAACAGTACAGTAACAGTACAGTAACAGTACAGTACAGTAACAGTACAGTACAGTAACAGTACAGTAACAGTACAGTACAGTACAGTAAAGTAACAGTACAGTAACAGTACAGTAACAGTACAGTACAGTAACAGTACAGTAACAGTACAGTAACAGTACAGTACAGTAACAGTACAGTAACAGTACAGTAACAGTACAGTAAAGTAACAGTACAGTAACAGTACAGTAACAGTACAGTAACAGTACAGTACAGTAACAGTACAGTAACAGTACAGTAAAGTAACAGTACAGTAACAGTACAGTAAAGTAACAGTAACAGTAACAGTACAGTACAGTAACAGTACAGTAACAGTACAGTAACAGTACAGTAACAGTAACAGTACAGTAACAGTACAGTAACAGTACAGTAACAGTACAGTAAAGTAACAGTACAGTAACAGTACAGTAAAGTAACAGTACAGTAACAGTACAGTACAGTAACAGTACAGTAACAGTACAGTAAAGTAACAGTACAGTAACAGTACAGTACAGTAACAGTACAGTAACAGTAACAGTAACAGTACAGTAACAGTACAGTAACAGTACAGTAACAGTACAGTAACAGTACAGTAATAGTACAGTAACAGTACAGTAACAGTACAGTAAAGTAACAGTACAGTAACAGTAAAGTAACAGTACAGTAACAGTACAGTACAGTAACAGTACAGTAACAGTACAGTAACAGTACAGTAACAGTACAGTAACAGTAACAGTACAGTAACAGTACAGTAACAGTAACAGTACAGTAACAGTACAGTAACAGTACAGTAACAGTACAGTAACAGTACAGTACAGTAACAGTACAGTAACAGTACAGTAAAGTAACAGTACAGTAACAGTACAGTAACAGTAACAGTAACAGTAACAGAACAGTAACAGTAGAGTAACAGATAAATAACTGTAAACAGCTCTAGTACACAGTCAGAATGTAGAAGATATACACAGTATATCTCCAGGAACAATCGGATGAGTTTATTTCTGGTGTTTCTCGCTCACTCGTCTTTTCTGGCGATATCTTTGTCAGACTCTTTTATTTTCGTCCCAGAAGCAGCTGCAGATTCCGTCTCCATCCGTCATCTCTTCTTCGTCTTCTTCATCTTTTCAGTGTTAAACTCAATTAAGTCTGTCCCTGGGGCCACATCCTTCACGCTGCCTTCAGGTCCCTCTCTTCGTTCCTGTGCTCGCTCAGGTTTATCTGATGTGGGCTGTTCTCTCTGGATTCACTGCAGCAAAGGCTTCAGGGAAAATAGAGGCTCAGCTGTATATTATATGTTCCGACGTCAGGAGAGACTGGAACGTCCACATGCAGCAGAAATGGCCCTTTAGTATAAAAATTTAATTGTAACAGATTTGAAAACTGCTCCTCCATTATTTTCCCAAACATTATGCAAGTCTTTTTGTATAATTATAAATCTATTTATTCTCAGCAGAGTTACCTCTGAGGAAATCCCTCGGAAGCCTGTAATAATCCGTCTCATCACAAAACGACACAAAACACAGGGCTGTGCTCCTGAAACGCGATAAAAACCTGAGAGAAGTTCCCCTCAGAGTCACGTCTGTAATCACCAACATTAAAGACACACTGGGCTCATCTGGAGTTACATTAGAGTCAGTCCGGCTTCAAACGAGCTTCTGAGAGGATTCAAAACTCTCAGAAAACAAATCCCACACAGGATACCTTTTATTATTATTCTTATCTCTAAATGCTAAAGCTCAAAGACATGGGGTTCTGTTTGAGGGCTTTATACAAAACAGTAAAGTTAGGCTTTTAAATGAGACACTGTCAAAGCAAATAAAATCAACGTGTGTTCATTTGGACATACTAAGACTACGCCTGTGAGAGAACACCATCCTGTTTTTAAGAAGTTTAAAATGATAATGTGTTAGATCTAAAGGAGGACCTGAGACGTGATCGGCCAAAAACAGAAATTCCAATTAAAATCTTTGATAAGAAAGTTTATTTGACATCATAATTCCTTGTTAAGGTCTTTTTTTTCTCAAAATGGTGCTGTATTTGGCAATAAAGCTATATTCCTTAAATGCAAAGGAAAAAAATGTGTCAAACCCTACGTACAGTGATAACGTTAAACACATTTCAGCTCAGTTCTGGTCTGAGCTGTAGCTGTAGCTTTAGCATGTTCATGTTAATGAGCTCATCCAACACCATCCTGCTTCTGCACTGTTTACGTCTGTCATGTGTCTTATGTTCTTACTTTTGTTTGTATTAGATTATAATTGTATGCACTTATTTTTAACTATATATAGTTTTTCACTTATTGTTATTTGTATGCACCGTGGGTCATTTCAGTTTTTTACGCACATGTGGCAGGGTTAATAAAGTACACGTTGAGTTTTTAATTGTAAAACCTACAATAACTGCACTTTCTATATTAACCTCAGTTTTTCACTGAACATGAAGCGGAGGCGCTGAACTCACCTGGCTGTGTGCTGAAGGTGACTCTGTAGCTGTCGAACTGTCCTTTGGGCTCCTTCCACGACACGTGAACTTTAGTAGGGCCAAGGACTTTAGCCCGAAACCTCTTCGCGACAAAACTGGACAGAGACGAAAGAAAAGATCCGCTTTAAGACAAAAACTGAGCTTCAGCGGCTGGAGTATTAACATGAATTTAACCAGAGCCCTTCCATGCAACACATTCAACATTAACGCCAGCTTTTATCCACGTTCCACAAACACCAGAGTTCAACCTACTCCAGAGGGGCTCTCCAGAGTCCAGAGTCAAATCCAGAGTCGAGTCCAGAGTACAGAGTCAAGTCCAGAGTCAAGTCCAGAGTACAGAGTCTAGAGGCAAGTCCAGAGTACAGAGTCAAGTCCAGAGTCCAGAGTCAAGTCCGGGGTCAAGTTCAGAGTACAGAGTCTAGAGGCAAGTCCAGAGTCGAGTCTAGAGTACAGAGTCTAGAGGCAAGTCCAGAGTCGAGTCTAGAGTACAGAATCTAGAGGCAAGTCGAGAGTCGAGTCTAGAGTACAGAGTCAAGTTCAGAGTCATGTTCAGAGTACAGAGTCTAGAGGCAAGTCCAGAGTCGAGTCTAGAGTACAGAGTCTAGAGGCAAGTCGAGAGTCGAGTCTAGAGTACAGAGTCAAGTTCAGAGTCATGTTCAGAGTACAGAGTCTAGAGGCAAGTCCAGAGTCAAGTCTAGAGTACAGAGTCAAGTTCAGAGTCATGTCCAGAGTCCAGAGTCAAGTCCAGAGTCAAGTCCAGAGTCAAGTCCAGAGTACAGAGTCTAGAGTACAGAGTCAAGTTCAGAGTCATGTCCAGAGTCAAGTCCAGAGTCAAGTCCAGAGTCAAATCCAGAGTCAAATCCAGAGTCAAATCCAGAGTCAAGTCCAGAGTCTAGAGTCAAGTACAGAGTCTAGAGGCAAATCCAGAGTCGAGTCTAGAGTACAGAGTCAAGTTTAGAGTCATGTCCAGAGTCCAGAGTCAAGTCCAGAGTCCAGAGTCAAGTCCAGAGTCCAGAGTCAAGTCTGGGGTCAAGTTCAGAGTCCAGGGTCAAATCCAGAGTCAAGTCCAGAGTCTAGAGGCAAATCCAGAGCCAAATCCAGAGTTGAGTCTAGAGTACAGAGTCAAGTTCAGAGTCATGTACAGAGTCCAGAGTCAAGTCCAGAGTCAAATCCAGGGTCAAGTCCAGAGTCTAGAGTCAAGACCAGAGTCAAGTCCGGAGTACAGAGTCCAGAGTCAAATCCAGGGTCAAGTCCAGAGTCAAGTCCAGAGTCAAGTCCGGGTCAAGTTCAGAGTCCAGAGTCAAGTCCAGAGTCAAGTCCAGAGTACAGAGTCTAGAGGCAAGTCCAGGGTCAAATCCAGAGTCGAGTCTAGAGTACAGAGTCAAGTTCAGAGTCATGTCCAGAGTCCAGAGTCATGTCAAGAGTCATGTCAAGAGTCAAGTCCAGAGTCAAGTCCAGAGTCCAGAGTCAAGTCCAGAGTCTAGAGTCTAGAGGCAAATCCAGAGTCAAATCCAGAGTCGAGTCTAGAGTACAGAGTCAAGTTCAGAGTCATGTCCAGAGTCCAGAGTCAAGTCCAGAGTCCAGAGTCAAGTCCAGAGTCCAGAGTCAAGTCCGGGTCAAGTTCAGAGTACAGAGTCTAGAGGCAAGTCCAGAGTCGAGTCTAGAGTACAGAGTCTAGAGGCAAGTCGAGAGTCGAGTCTAGAGTACAGAGTCAAGTTCAGAGTCATGTTCAGAGTACAGAGTCTAGAGGCAAGTCCAGAGTCGAGTCTAGAGTACAGAGTCAAGTTCAGAGTCATGTCCAGAGTCCAGAGTCAAGTCCAGAGTCAAGTCCAGAGTCAAGTCCAGAGTCAAGTCCAGAGTACAGAGTCTAGAGTACAGAGTCAAGTTCAGAGTCATGTCCAGAGTCCAGAGTCAAGTCCAGAGTCAAGTCCAGAGTCAAGTACAGAGTTAAGTCCAGAGTCAAGTCCAGAGTCAAGTCCAGAGTACAGAGTCTAGAGTACAGAGTCAAGTTCAGAGTCATGTCCAGAGTCCAGAGTCAAGTCCAGAGTCAAGTCCAGAGTCAAGTCCAGAGTACAGAGTCAAGTCCAGAGTCAAGTCCTGGTTCAGACCTGGTTCAGTCCTGGTTTAGACATGGTTTAGACCTGGTTTTGGTTGAACTCTGTCTCGAGGTTGTGACGGTGGAAACAGACTCAGGTCCAACATGAGTCACATTAAAAAGAAACAAGCCTCATTCACCTTCTTCTGATCGTTCTGTTAATGTCCAGTCTTTGGTTCAACCCTTCAGACATCATTCCCAATTAAAAACTCAAATGTATTTTTATTTATGTTTTTATTCATAAAATAACTCTCGTAATGGTGCTAATGCTTTATTGTTGACAAAGTCCTGGTTTAGTCCTGGTTCCTGGTCCTTTAGGGCTCGAGAAGTGAATGAGACTTGTTCTTTTTAACTGCTTCAAACTCCAGAAGGAAGCCGTTACATCAGCTTCTTAAATCCAACAGGAACTCAACCTAAAGGGCCCAGAGTCACCACAAACCAAAAACCAATCTCCATCTCAGCAGCTTCACCAAAAACACACACAATCATCATCTATAAACCCAAACCACAAACATACCCTCTCTGTTTGTGTCTCTTTGTAAAAACTGACTGATGTGAGCTTTAGAGACGGTTCACCCAGACCTCACCGAGTCGACCGGACTGTGTCAGAGTGATATATGACGAGCTAAATCTAACGGCCTCATTAGTCAAAAGAAAAGGAGTTGAAACTTTAACTCTTAGGGAGCAGTACTTTTATTTATTTTATTTTTTTAAGAATCCATTGAGTCTGTTGATTATAACTGTCGATATTATTTTGCTCTGTCCTAAACAAAACCTGTCCAAAGTAAAAATACAGTCCGTTCTTTTAATTAATTGAACAGTGCTTTCATAGTTTTGCTTTTAGGCTCATTTTGTCCAGGATGAGGACTGAAGCACAGTTTTATTAAAGGCTCTCACTGAATAATAATCCTTACTCTGGTGCAGTGGTTAAAGCAACGCCACGTCAACATTAACCATCATTAACCAGCATTAACATTAACCAGCATTAACCAGCATTAACCATCATTAACCAGCATTAACCAACATTAACCAGCATTAACCAGCATTAACCAGCATTAACCAGCATTAACATTAACCAGCATTAACCAGCATTAACATTAACCAACATTAACCAGCATTAACCAGCATTAACCAGCATTCACCAGCATTCACCAGCATTAACATTAACCAGCATTAACATTAACCAGCATTAACCAACATTAACTAGCATTAACCAGCATTAACATTAACCAGCATTAACCAACATTAACCAGCATTAACCAGCATTAACCAGCATTGCATTAACCAACATTAACCAGCATTAAACTTAACCAACATTAACCAGCATTAACAAACATTAACCAGCATTAACCAGCATTAACATTAACCCTAACCCTAACATTAACCAGCATTAACCAACATAACATTAACCAGCATTAACCAGCATTAACAAACATTAACCAGCATTAACCAGCATTAACCAGCATTAACAAACATTAACCAGCATTAACCAGCATTAACATTAACCCTAACCCTAACATTAACCAACATTAACCAACATTAACCAACATTAACCAGCATTAACCAACATTAACCAACATTAACCAATATTAACCAGAATTGTGATAATATCTTGATAATAGAGTAATTATATAGTAATAATATTGTGATAATATTGTGATAATAGTAATAATAATGTGATAATATTGTGACATTGTGATAATATTGTGATAATATAGTAATAATATTGTGATAATAGTAATAATGTGATAATATTGTGATATTGTGATAATATTGTGATAATATAGTAATAATATTGTGATAATAGTAATAATAATGTGATAATATTGTGACATTGTGATAATATTGTGATAATATAGTGATATTATTGTGATATAGAAATGAGAGCAGCACTCTGTTCCAGTAAATTTTAATATATGAACAATTCAAATGCTCTAGACCCAATTTTTATTATTTACTTGCACCACAGTGTTATTTTTAACTCTGATTGATCATCATTTCAAAAAAATCAAAGCTCCTGTGGCTATAACGTGGAATACATTAAGGTTATTGTATTAAAATATTGCACTAATAAAACCCAGCTAATGTTCTCTGACAGTCATTCATTTTGTAAAAGGAACGTGTGGCTGAACCGTCTCTGTTTCCACTCTTCATGCAAAACCATATTTCCCACAAAAAACAGGCTGTAGATGAAAACATGATAATCACCTGAGAAGCACGGCTGCTCGGGAAACGGCTCAGGGTCTCGCTCTGAGCATCTGAAACAAACGGGACCCTCCAATCCCCAAACGACTGCGACGATTCACAAACTCTGAGGTTGGCCGTCAGAGTGAGCGAGAAAATGAATTATGCATGTCTCAGAGACGGGAACGCAGCGGAAAACGGCAATAGATTCCTTTGCAGCACATTCACATAAAACGTACCGTTCTCACAAAAACACATGGATTTTCTCTGAAACTGAAAGTGTAGAGGGAAACGTAAGATCCTCATTCATTTTTCATTAAAGCTGAAGTGTAAACAGAGTTGTGCAGCTGAGAAATGGAGACTGTACAGTGGGACAAAGTTGAGCTGGAGTTTATATTCACCTGATAATATTCTTATGTTATATTCATTATATAATAATCTGTCTGCAACAATGTACTCACGATAACTGACAGCAGCCAGTGTTCGCTGTTGTCTGAGAAACATTTAAACAGAAGAAAATACCATGGATGTGAGCTAGAGCTGTAACTCAGACAAACTAACAAAGAGCACAATAATATACACGCCAAACAAAGAAAACAGCACTTAAACTCAAAACCAAAGGACACACACGACTACGAGGCTAAACACGAAGCTAATGACGCTAATGTCTTTTTAGTGACAGATAATGTGCAGCTGACTCCAGAAGGAGAGAAGTGAAAAACACAATGTTTTAATCATGTTCCTGAAGAGGACACAGACAAACCAAAGAAGAGCAGCTGGATCTGACGGAAGTCTCAGACTCAGGTAACGGCAAATAAAAACAGCAGCCATCAGCAGCTTGGGTCAGGAGACTATTTTAATGAAGCTGAACTTATAACTAATAACTGTGGTATCTAAGTGCTGTATTAAGTCTGTTTGAAAGCCACACTGGCACTGTTTATATATTTTTCCTGCCATTACAGCCGATAGAACACATGTAGTCATGTGACGTCCGGAGCTTTATGAAGATGTGTACACTTTCCACCTGAAGGCACAAGAGCACAGTCGAGCTGGAAGGTCACTCACAATAAAAAACAAATGAGGTTTCTAGGAGGCCGTCCGAAGTTTCTCTTGTGTGAGATTCATGCAGGAACTGTATTAGTGTGGACACGGCCCAGGGTTTGAGTCCTGTGGCCTTTTGACCAGTGGACATGAAATCCTGTCACAAAGATTAGAGGAATGATAGGTATCTCTGGAACTGCTCTTAAATGGTTTCAGTCATATCTTGAAGACAGGAAGTACTTTGTTTCGGTTGGAAACTGTGAATCAGACCAAATGGCCCTGACATGTGGGGTTCCACAGGGGTCTATCTTAGGACCTCTATTATTCAATCTCTACATACCATTCACTGTCACTGTCTCCAACTGAACAGAAACAAGACTGAACTAATCATCTTTGGAACAGAAACAAGACTGAACTAATCATCTTTGGAACAGAAACAAGACTGAACTAATCATCTTTGGAACAGAAACAAGACTGAACTAATCATCTTTGGAACAGAAACAAGACTGAACTAATCATCTTTGGAACAGAAACAAGACTGAACTAATCATCTTTGGAACAGAAACAAGACTGAACTAATCATCTTTGGAACAGAAACAAGACTGAACTAATCATCTTTGGAACAGAAACAAGACTGAACTAATCATCTTTGGAACAGAAACAAGACTGAACTAATCATCTTTGGAACAGAAACAAGACTGAACTAATCATCTTTGGAACAGAAACAAGACTGAACTAATCATCTTTGGAACAGAAACAAGACTGAACTAATCATCTTTGGAACAGAAACATGACTGAACTAATCATCTTTGGAACAGAAACAAGACTGAACTAATCATCTTTGGAACAGAAACAAGACTGAACTAATCATCTTTGGAACAGAAACAAGACTGAACTAATCATCTTTGGAACAGAAACAAGACTGAACTAATCATCTTTGGAACAGAAACAAGACTGAACTAATCATCTTTGGAACAGAAACAAGACTGAACTAATCATCTTTGGAACAGAAACAAGACTGAACTAATCATCTTTGGAACAGAAACAAGACTGAACTAATCATCTTTGGAACAGAAACAAGACTGAACTAATCATCTTTGGAACAGAAACAAGACTGAACTAATCATCTTTGGAACAGAAACAAGACTGAACTAATCATCTTTGGAACAGAAACAAGACTGAACTAATCATCTTTGGAACAGAAACAAGACTGAACTAATCATATTTGGAACAGAAACAAGACTGAACTAATCATATTTGGAACCGAAACAAGACTGAACTAATCATCTTTGAACAGAAACAAGACTGAACTAATCATCTTTGGAACAGAAACAAGACTGAACTAATCATCTTTGAACAGAAACAAGACTGAACTAATCATCTTTGGAACAGAAACAAGACTGAACTAATCATCTTTGGAACAGAAACAAGACTGAACTAATCATCTTTGGAACAGAAACAAGACTGAACTAATCATCTTTGGAACAGAAACAAGACTGAACTAATCATCTTTGGAACAGAAACAAGACTGAACTAATCATCTTTGGAACAGAAACAAGACTGAACTAATCATCTTTGGAACAGAAACAAGACTGAACTAATCATCTTTGGAACAGAAACAAGACTGAACTAATCATCTTTGGAACAGAAACAAGACTGAACTAATCATCTTTGGAACAGAAACAAGACTGAACTAATCATCTTTGGAACAGAAACAAGACTGAACTAATCATCTTTGGAACAGAAACAAGACTGAACTAATCATCTTTGGAACAGAAACAAGACTGAACTAATCATCTTTGGAACAGAAACATGACTGAACTAATCATCTTTGGAACAGAAACAAGACTGAACTAATCATCTTTGGAACAGAAACAAGACTGAACTAATCATCTTTGGAACAGAAACAAGACTGAACTAATCATCTTTGGAACAGAAACAAGACTGAACTAATCATCTTTGGAACAGAAACAAGACTGAACTAATCATATTTGGAACAGAAACAAGACTGAACTAATCATCTTTGGAACCGAAACAAGACTGAACTAATCATCTTTGAACAGAAACAAGACTGAACTAATCATCTTTGGAACAGAAACAAGACTGAACTAATCATCTTTGAACAGAAACAAGACTGAACTAATCATCTTTGGAACAGAAACAAGACTGAACTAATCATCTTTGGAACAGAAACAAGACTGAACTAATCATCTTTGGAACAGAAACAAGACTGAACTAATCATCTTTGGAACAGAAACAAGACTGAACTAATCATCTTTGGAACAGAAACAAGACTGAACTAATCATCTTTGGAACAGAAACAAGACTGAACTAATCATCTTTGGAACAGAAACAAGACTGAACTAATCATCTTTGGAACAGAAACAAGACTGAACTAATCATCTTTGGAACAGAAACAAGACTGAACTAATCATCTTTGGAACAGAAACAAGACTGAACTAATCATATTTGGAACAGAAACAAGACTGAACTAATCATCTTTGGAACCGAAACAAGACTGAACTAATCATCTTTGAACAGAAACAAGACTGAACTAATCATCTTTGGAACAGAAACAAGACTGAACTAATCATCTTTGAACAGAAACAAGACTGAACTAATCATCTTTGGAACAGAAACAAGACTGAACTAATCATCTTTGGAACAGAAACAAGACTGAACTAATCATCTTTGGAACAGAAACAAGACTGAACTAATCATCTTTGGAACAGAAACAAGACTGAACTAATCATCTTTGGGACAGAAACAAGACTGAACTAATCATCTTTGGAACAGAAACAAGACTGAACTAATCATCTTTGGAACAGAAACAAGACTGAACTAATCATCTTTGGAACAGAAACAAGACTGAACTAATCATCTTTGGAACAGAAACAAGACTGAACTAATCATCTTTGGGACAGAAACAAAGAAAGTGTCAGCTTCACCTCGAGTCTCTTTCTCTAAAATCTAAAAACAGGTAAAATCTAGGGCTCATCATGGACTCAGACTTCAATTTCCAGAGTCACATTAAGTCAATTACATCATCTGCATTTTATCACCTTAAAAACATTTCCAAAGTCAAAGGGATAATGTCTGAACCAGACTTAGAGAGACTTATTCATGCTTTTATCTCCAGCAGGTTAGATTACTGGAACGGCTGCTCACTGGTCTCTCAAAACGAGGGTTAAGACAGACTTATTCAGAACGCTGCTGCTCGGGTTCTAACCAACACCAGGAAGTACAACCACATCAGTCCAGTTTTAAAATCTCTGCACTTCCTGTTGCTCAGAGAATAGACTTTAAAACAGCACTGCTGCTTTACAAGTCTCTAAATGGTTTAGCACCAGAATATATTTCTGACTCTGCCTCTGCTCGAGCCCAGAGTTAGAACTAAACAGGGTGAAGCTTTAAGTTTCAGCAAAAACTTGGACCAGCCTCAACTTTAACAATGTTCAAGGTTAAAAACATTCCTCTTTAGCTCCGCCTACACTACAACTTAAAGTGTTTTTATCTGCACTATTAGCACTGCACTATTAGCATTATAAAAGAAGAACTTTTATAATGCTTTTAATTTTTCTTATGTCTCTAAATCTAAATCTTGTAAATTGTCTTTTATTTCTGTAAAGCACTTTGAGTTACCCAGTGTCTGAATTGTGCTGTCTTTTGGCAGTGAACGGCGAGGAGGGTCCAAATGTCCCATATTTCCCGGCACTTGTGTTTGTGTCCACTCAGGAATGCAGCAGCGGTCACTAACTGTGTCCAGCTCTGACAAAGACTTCTACTGTTGTCTCCGAGTCACTCTTTTCACACGAGAACAACCTGTAAAAACTATCACTGCCTGTTTCTGACAGGATTTACAAAGTGCAGGTGCTTCAGATGAACGTTTGACTTATTTAAATACATTTATATTTATTTTTCTGACTCTCACACACTGTCCAGCTGCGAAAGTGAGATTTAATTCAGTTTATCAGTTTTCTGCAGAATAAGAAAACCCAACAAGAACAGCAGTGAAACTCTGAAAGCCTCCGACCACATCATCTGCATAAGTCAACAAAGCCCACAGACACAATACTGTTCATGTTTATCCATTATCTCCTCACAGATGAATACAAGTCCTGTCTCTGGGATTATTAGTGTCTTTATCGTCTTTATGGATATTATCTGAGCAGCTCTGGAGAAGACACAGGACAGAGCAGGGTTTATTTAATCCGAACTTCACAAACTCCAGCAGCTTTGAAGCTCCATCTTCCCAAAGGCTTTTCAGAAAAGCATCTTGAACAAAATTGTCAGAATAATTGTTTTTCAGGAGGCACTGAAATCTAATCACACGATGAAACATAATAATGAAGATGTTCAGGGAAACAGAGGATTCAAAAAGACATGAAAAGTGCCTTGAGATAAACATTCTGAATTGGATTTATTAAACTCAAAGTGAGTTTTACAGATCGACCAGAGGCAGCTCAGGCCCCGGCGCTGAATAACGACAGACGCAGGTGGAGCTCGTAAACATAAAATACCAACAGTGTGTGACCCACGTCACGTTATGACCCGGCAGATTCCTAATGGACCATTATGGGACGGCAGAGGAGTCAGAGCAGGCCCGACACGCCCAGTCCTGTCCCGGCCTCAGAAACCCGGGAGCAGGACCTGGATCTAGGCCAAAACTCCAGCGAGGAGCTTTACCAGGAGGAAAGACCTGACCGAACGAATGGTCCTGTTATAAAACAAGAGCATATGTAAAGATAATATAAATGGCAGTATAAAATTGCAGCTTGTTGGCTTCATCAAAACGAAGATCTTCACTTTCTGTCACAGCCTCACAGAGTCAAATGTGAGCACGTCTGTTGGCATCGATGTGTTTTTATTTATTACCAGTCTCGTAAAATATGCATCACTCATTGACAGATATATGCATAACGAGAACAAGGTCACGCCTTCAGATAAAAAACAGGACATAGGCCCGCCCTTTCACCTTTGACCTGACAGAGCAGGTGAGACCCGCGGCTTGTTGGGGCATCAGTATAAAACTGAGTAAACCTGAGAAGACGGAGCTCGTCAGGATGATGTGTTCACAGTAAATGTCCAGCAGTGTCACATGACCTGGCGCTGAACACAGGAACAACACTGAGAAGCAAGGGTTCATTAATGCAACACAGTGATGGACAAATGAAGAGGGCTATAGTTCAACATGTTCTTTTGACTTCTCTGGAGGTTTGTCTGCAGATCTTTGCTCATTATTGTGATCTGAAGATATGAATATGCCACTAACATACAGAAGAAGTGAATGGGGCCTCTTTTTCACAAAATGGTGATAATTACAGTAATCAGATTTATAACCACTTTGTAAACCACGAAAGACAAACTGCAGTTTCCTTTCCAGACACCAACACCTCCAACAGCAGCCTTTCAGACAAACCCCAGGGAAAACACATTATTAGCCTCAAAACGACAATGAGCACAAACCAGAGCCAAGACTGAACCGTACTCATACAGAAACAGGTTCACTGAAGGCAGAAGAGGTGCATGCAGGGAAGTGTAGTCAGCCATTCTGTACTTACCACATGTTTCCATTGTCTTCTTAATTAATTGTGGCTGATAAAATAGGTTCCAGATAAAATAACTCACAATGTATCAAGGCAAACATAGAAAACGTGTGCCTAAATCCTTTTTAAAATCAAACTTAAGTCCACTCTTATGGACAGAGTTGAGATGAAAAACACTGGCTGAAACTTAAAGGAGCTGAACCAGCCTGAGGTCAACACATTTAACCTCGAGAGTTTTGTCCACGGACCTATTTGTTCCATTAAACCCTGATTGGCCCCGCAATAAGGCCCCTGTCGGCCCCTGTCGGCCCCTGTCGGCCCCTGGAGAGGGCCGTACAGAAGAGGTCAGACACTTACCTTGACCCTGAGCGGACTGAGGAGGACACAGACCAACACTAGGACGAGGACAGAGACGCTGAGGCTCAGAGAGGACTGCATCCTGGTTCAGTCACAGCAGACAACCACACCTGAGGACACCTGAGGACACCTGAGGTCACCTGAGGTCACCTGAGGACACCTGAGGACACCTGAGGACACCTGAAGACACCTGAAGACACCTGAGGACACCTGAAGACACCTGAGGACACCTGAAGACACCTGAGGACACCTGAAGACACCTGAAGACACCTGAGGACAGAGACAGAGACAGTATATAATGGAGGACAGTGCTGCTGCATCAGAACAGTTCTCAGTTTCTCGGTTTAATAAAAATAAAGACAAAAGTTCTCAGTTCACTCTTTCATGGCTTTGTTTAACTGTAAAGTTTAAGGGCATTAAAGTAATGTTCCACGGCTGGCTTAAACATCTAAAAGTGGACAACACAAGCATGAAACATTTAGAGTAGATTGTACCAGCGCCCCCTGTGGTCAGACTGTGACAGTGGGGCAGCTCTTTCTTTAGACGTACAGGACACAGATTTCTGAACGTTATGAGAGTCTGGTGAGTGAGAAGACTTTCTGAGGCGTCCTGGACAACAGTGATGTCCCACTGGAAGAGCGGCCCCCGGGACGACCCAGGAGGAGGGACGATGTCTCTAAGCCGACATGGGACAGCCCCAGTCTCCCCATTTTAACTCTGAACTCACAGGGCGATTTAACTCTGAACTCACAGAGTGATTTAACTCTGAACTCACAGAGTTATTTAACTCTGAACTCACAGAGTTATTTAACTCTGAACTCACAGAGTGATTTAACTCTGAACTCACAGGGCGGTTTAACTCTGAACTCACAGAGTGATTTAACTCTGAACTCACAGGGCGGTTTAACTCTGAACTCACAGGGCGGTATAACTCTGAACTCACAGAGTGATTTAACTCTGAACTCACAGGGTGATTTAACTCTAAACTCACAGGGCGGTTTAACTCTGAACTCAGGACTTGGTGTCGAACCCAGAGGCAGTGCGTGTCTCATCTTTTTCCTTTTTTTTGAATGAAGCCCCAGTGTCAGGAATCTGGACCAAAAGGAATCTCTGGAATGAATCACCTTTAAACTTCAAACTCACAGCCGCTGCCAACGTTTAATTTTAGGGTAATTTTGAATAATTTATAGATCTGTGCCGCAGAAGGCTGACATTACGACTGCGGCGGTGCTGGTGTGAAGACAAGCTGCTGAGGGGAATAAAAAACACACAATTATAGTTTAGTGAGAGCTGCCGGAGAGAAGATCCAACAAACAGCAGCAAACTCCAGCTCCGAGGTCCACAGCTGACACCAGTGAGCCTCCTCTTCAGACTAGTCTTATTATTATTAGGATTATTATTAGGATTATTATTATTAGTAGTATTAGTTATTTAGTGAGCAAAGAAATTGAGTTGTAACAAAATAAAATAACACTTTTCATTGTGTTTTGATTCGGTTAGTTCTTATTTTAGACCTGGTTCAGTCCTGGTTCAGTCCTGGTTCAGTCCTGGTTTAGACCTGGTTTAGACCTGGTTTAGACCTGGTTTAGTCCTGGTTTAGTCCTGGTTTAGACCTTGTATAAAGCTCAGTTTGTCGTCGCTTGTCCTAGATTTAATAATTGAATCTTCACCTATTTCTAGATTATGACCTTGTTTAAAATTTACTTACATTGTAAAGATGTCTAGTTACTGCAAACTCACTTTCAACAAGTTGTTGCGAACACTTTCGAGCGCGGTGACGGAGTTAACACTGAGGAAGTCTCACACTCAGAGGTGTGGCATCAGAAATAAATCCACTTCAGCCAAAAGGGTTCACCAGCTCACCGTCTGTGTCTCTCCTACTGCACAGACCGGTCCCGGGCCGAGTCGGCTCCAGCAGGACTAAACCAGCAGGACTAAACCAGCAGGACTAAACCGGCGGGACTAAACCGGCGGGACTTAACCGGCGGGACTTAACCGGCGGGACTTAACCGGCGGGACTTAACCGGCTGGACTAAACCGGCTGGACTAAACCGGCTGGACTAAACCGGCGGGACTTAACCGGCTGAACTAAACCGGCGGGACTTAACCGGCGGGACTTAACCGGCGGAACTAAACCGGCGGGACTAAACCGGCGGGACTAAACCGGCGGGACTTAACCGGCGGGACTAAACCGGCGGGACTAAACCGGCGGGACTAAACCGGCAGGACTAAACCGGCGGGACTAAACCGGCGGGACTTAACCGGCGGGACTTAACCGGCGGGACTTAACCGGCGGGACTAAACCGGCGGGACTAAACCGGCGGGACTTAACCGGCGGGACTTAACCGGCGGGACTTAACCGGGCGGGACTTAACCGGCGGGACTTAACCGCGGGACTTAACCGGCGGACTACACCGCTGGACTACACCGGCTGGACTACACCGGCTGAACTAAACCGGCGGGACTACACCGGCTGAACTAAACCGGCGGGACTTAACCGGGCGGGACTAAACCGGCGGGACTTAACCGGCGGGACTTAACCGGCGGGACTTAACCGGCGGGACTTAACCGCGGACTTACCCGGCTGGACTTACCCGGCTGGACTAAACCGGCTGGACTAAACCGGCGGGACTTAACCGGCTGAACTAAACCGGCGGAACTTAACCGGCGGGACTTACCCGGCGGGACTTACCCGGCTGGACTTACCCGGCGGGACTTAACCGGCGGGACTTAACCGGCGGGACTTACCCGGCTGGACTTAACCGGCGGAACTTAACCGGCGGGACTTAACCGGCGGGACTTAACCGGCGGGACTTAACCGGCGGGACTTACCCGGCTGGACTTACCCGGCTGGACTTACCCGGCTGGACTTACCCGGCTGGACTTAACCGGCGGGACTAAACCGGCGGGACTTAACCGGCTGAACTAAACCGGCGGAACTTAACCGGCGGGACTTACCCGGCGGGACTTACCCGGCGGACTTAACCGCGGGACTTACCCGGCTGGACTTACCCGCGGGACTTAACCGCGGAACTTAACCGGCGGGACTACACCGGCGGGACTTACCCGGCGGACTTAACCGGGCGGGACTTAACCGGGCGGGACTTACCCGGCGGGACTTACCCGGCGGACTTAACCGGCGGGACTTACCCGGCGGGACTTACGCGGCGGGACTTACCGCGGGACTTAACCGGCGGGACTTACCCGGCTGGACTTACCCGGCTGGACTTACCCGGCTGGACTTAACCGGCTGGACTTAACCGGCTGGACTTAACCGGCTGGACTAAACCGCAACAAAAACCAGTCTGTGTCTGAGGTTGAACTTTCTCCAAAACGGAGTATGCTGAGTCCGTTTACGTAAATGTCCTGTCCCGGTGGAGAACAGAGCAGGAGGCTAAACTGTGAAAGGAGGCTGCTGTCCCAGCGTCTGAACCGGCCCTGGGCCATACGTTATTAGTTCATAAACCAGTCAGACCCTGGATCATGTGCTGCAGCCGCTGAGATTAAAGAGCAGGGTCTCCCAGTTAAGGTCTGTGGACCTAATCTGGTCCTTTGTGAAGTACTTCTGGGCCTTACTTTTTAAAATCCTGGGCTTTTCTGGAGCAGTGCTAATGTGTACATGTTCCTAAAAGTATATTCCAGGAACACCAGTCTTTGTAAAAGAAAAACCCAGAGATTTTCCATTGTGAGATCAGAATTGTGAGCTGAGTGACTCGTTACATCCATACTTTATCTAGTCTTCAATCCAGGTTTGGTTCCATTTAAAAAAAAGGTTTTTACGTTGGTTTAGTCATAAATTACTCCTGAAATGATTAATGTGGTGACGACTGGGTTAAGTCCTACTCCTGTGTTTTTCGTCCTATCCACCATCCTGACCTGTCCATCAACACCATTAATCCCAGGTCTGTCAGAACCACAGACAACGGGAAACACTAGGCCTGTTGGAGAAAGATGAAGAGAGTATTTGAGAGTATTTTATAAAATGTAATACAAAAGATATTATTGATGCTAAAAGGAGGAGCTGTGGGAGAAAAGCCTGCGAAATATAACATCTCAAGGCTGTCGTTTCCTGCTCCCACAGACAGCTGCAGAATTTTCTTTTATCAGTCGCTCCACTGAGGACAGACCTGACACAAAAACTGTAGGCAAGAGTCAGGACTTGAACACTGTAGACTGTAACATTAAAATGAGAGGAGGTGGTGAACCTTATATATCATTGTATAAGTCTTCTTAATCAGTAGGTCCTGGTTTAGTCCCACTTTAACCCTGTTTTGGACTAAGATCTGTCTGAGGAGGACCATCAACACGAGAGAGAACCTCTAACATTAGAGAACCTTTAACATGAAAGAACCATCGACACGAGAGAACCTTTAACACGAGAGAGGACCATCAACACGAGAGAGAACCTTTAACACGAGAGAGAACCTTTAACACGAGAGAACCTTTAACACGAGAGAACCGTCGCGAGAGAGAACCTTTAACACGAGAGAGAACCTTTAACACGAGAGAGAACCTTTAACACGAGAGAGAACCTTTAACATGAGAGAGGACCGTCAACACAGGAGAGAACCTTTAACACGAGAGAGAGAACCTTTAACACGAGAGAACCGTCGACGCGAGAGAGAACCTTTAACACGAGAGAACCTTTAACACGAGAGAACCGTCGACACGAGAGAGAACCTTTAACACGAGAGAACCTTTAACACGAGAGAGAACCTTTAACACGAGAGAGGACCATCAACACGAGAGAGAACCTTTAACACGAGAGAACCGTCGACACAGGAGAGAACCTTTAACACGAGAGAGAACCATCAACACGAGAGAGAACCTATAACACGAGAGAAAGCGTCGACACAGGAGAGAACCTTTAACATGAGAGAGAACCTTTAACACGAGAGAACCGAGCGACACGGGAGAGAACCTTTAACATGAGAGAGAACCTTTAACATGAGAGAACCGTCGACACAAGAGAGAACCTTTAACACGAGAGAACCGTCGACACGGAGAGAACCTTTAACATGAGAGAGAACCTTTAACATGAGAGAACCGTCGACACAAGAGAGAACCTTTAACACGAGAGAACCGTCGACACGGGAGAGAACCTTTAACACGAGAGAACCGTCGACGCGAGAGAGAACCTTTAACACGAGAGAGAACCTTTAACATGAGAGAGAACCTTTAACACGAGAGAGAACCTTTAACACGAGAGAGAACCTTTAACACGAGAGAACCGTCGACACGGGAGAGAACCTTTAACATGAGAGAACCGTGAGAGAGAACCTTTAACACGAGAGAGAACCTTTAACATGAGAGAGAACCTTTAACACGAGAGAGAACCTTTAACACGAGAGAGAACCTTTAACATGAGAGAGAACCTTTAACATGAGAGAACCGTCGACGCGAAAAAGAACCATCGACACGAGAGAGAACCTTTACGGTGGCACAGTGGTTAGCACGCCTGCCTCACAGCAAGAAGGTCCTGGGTTTGAATCCCATCCAGGACAGGACCATTGTCAAATAAACAATAAATAAAATTGTAGAGGAGACTTGAGGATACACACGTCTAAACTTCATCAACTGTTTATCAAAAATACAGTTCTTTAAAAATAGTTAGTTAGCCCGTTCCAGGTTCATTTAGAGCTAAAGCCTGAGTAACTGTGGTCACAGCTAGTTTAGCCTAGTGATAAATTTGAACCAAACTTAATTTTCTGTGGTTTTGGAGTAAAACAATTATGAAAACTGATTAGATGACACTTTTAGAGTGCTTTTCCAAGGTATTAATAAAATTTCACTGAGAAAACGTTAGCCAATCCATCCTGATGCTAATTTAGAACTATGACCTGTGTAACCATGGTAACAGCCAGTTAAGATAACCTACAAGGGATTTTTTTTAAAGAAAATAATAATAATTTTTAACAATTTTTTTTTTCGTAATATAAGTTTTAAAACATAAACAGGAGAAATGCAATAACAGTAGAGACTTTGGCTGCAGGTTAGCTTTAAGTTTTATATTTGTTCATACAAAAATTAAGAGTAAAGTTTAAATGTATAAGTAATATTACCCTGTAGCAGGTGTTGCAAAGTGAAGCGACAGGTGTGAGAGGGTTAAGGAAATATTTACCCATGCATTTTTATTAAAACGTTATATTTAGACATTTATTTAAGTCTTGAATTCAAGCCCGAGTTTTGCTACGAGCAGGTGAAACAGCCAGGTGTCTCTGTCTCTGTCATTATGGAATAAATGAGACCACGTACCTGGCCAGTTCACGCACGTGTCTTTAATGTCCCAGCTGATGTCCTCGCGCCTGATACAGGTGTGTGACACGAGCTCTACTTTGGTCCACGAGCCGTGAGTGTGAGCTGCAGCTGTGTCTCCAAAAACTGCGCTCCTCCACAGCACAGCTGACAAGAGACAGGAAGTTAGACACAGAGCATCCGGTCTGAGGCTTCACAATAAAACGCGTTTATCTTGTGACAGTGCTTTTCCACCGTGAGGATAATAAGAGTGATTGTTTAGGGTGACCAGATTTTCAAACCTCAAAAAAAAACACACTTTTACCACAAACTTTTACCTTCAAAATCCACACACCAGTAAACAATAAAAATAACATTTTCTATTATTTTACTTTTAGACCTGAGACCTCAGGCAGCAAATAGCCACAAGGAAGTCAGGGAGCAAAATTCAGATTTTAAAAAATGAACTTCTGTCATCCTCAAAGATGAAGTTTTAATCTAAACTAAACCGTGTGCTCAGATTGAACTGGGTTCTTGTAAATTAAAACAATCATGCATTATATTAAACTGTAATAATAAAAAACACCACTGTGGTAACCACTCTTTTAGGCCACATAACCTGCTACGGTAGCCCTGCAGGGACATGGTGTTGTCTTCAAAAAACACAGTTGAACTTCAGTTTGATATTGGGTTCGGTCTTTTTTAATTAAAGAAAACCAGGTTTGTTTTCAGGTAATGCTTTTAAAAGTAAAAATATTTAAAAAATATTTAGCCAGGTTTGCTTTCACTCAGAGCTGGTTCGGCCATTAGGCAATGTAGGCAAATGCTATATAATCTAATCCTTCAAAATAATCCTTCGATATAATCCTTCAACATATTATCCTTCAAAATAATCCTTCGATATAATCCTTCAAAATAATCCATCAACATAATCCTTCAACATAATCCTTCAAAATAATACTTCAATCTAATCCTTCGATATAATCCTTCGATATAATCCTTCAATATAATCCTTCAACATAATCCTTCAAAATAATACTTCAATCTAATCCTTGATATAATCCTTGATATAATCCTTGATATAATCCTTCAAAATAATCCATCAACATAATCCTTCAAAATAATCCTTCAATATAATCCTTCAATCTAATACTTCAATCTAATCCTTCAAAATAATACTTCAATCTAATCCTTCAACATAATCCTTCAACATAATCCTTCAAAATAATCCTTCAACATAATCCTTCAAAATAATCCTTCAAAATAATCCTTCGATATAATCCTTCAATATAATCCTTCAACATAATCCTTCAAAATAATCCTTCAATATAATCCTTCAATCTAATACTTCAATCTAATCCTTCAAAATAATTCTTCAATCTAATCCTTCAACATAATCCTTCAACATAATCCTTCAAAATAATCCTTCAACATAATCCTTTAATACAATCCTTCAAAATAATCCTTTAATACAATCCTTCAATCTAATCCTTCAAAATAATCCTTCAATCTAATCCTTCAACATAATCCTTCAACATAATCCTTCAAAATAATCCTTCAACATAATCCTTTAATACAATCCTTCAAAATAATCCTTTAATACAATCCTTCAAAATAATCCTTCAAAATAATCCTTCAACATAATCCTTTAATACAATCCTTTAATACAATCCTTCAATATAATCCTTCAAAATAATCCTTCAACATAATCCTTTAATACAATCCTTCAATATAATCCTTCAAAATAATCCTTCAAAATAATCCTTCAGTATAATCAGTAAAATGCTCAGGGCTCGCGATTTACAACCGACCCTGAAAAGGTGAACTCCTGACTCAAGAGCCAGAGTTCTGAGACGGGACAACAGCAGCGGAGCTCGTTCAGACACACCTGAGCAGCTGTGCTCACAGAAGTCCTGACTGGGTAAGTGTTGTACCTGTGCAGGTGCGCTGGAGTGGATCCTGACTTAGATCTCTGTACTTAATAGTAACTGAACTGTTTTCAAAACTAACATTGCATTAGTGACATTGGACACAAAGCACAGGACTGAACCAGGGCCACTGCTGCCTTCAGGTGTTTGAAGTTTGAAGTGTTGAAGCGTCTTATTGTGAAATACTAGCAGCAGCACTTCCTGTGTAAATGTCAAAGGACTTGTGAGTGATTTAAAGCTGACTCTAGGTTGAGACTTGTAGAGCACTGGGTGTTTCTCGCCTGCAGCTACTCATTCCTCTGACTTCGACCTGAGTCTGAGAAAAACACGTTCAGAGGAAACTAGATCCGAGAACCTGAGGTCAAGGGTTCAGACCGGTTTAGTCCTGGTCTGAGTTTAATCACCGTAAACAGAACGTTTCTAAATAAACATTTATATCTTAATAAAATTAAATCAGTGCTGCAGCTTTAACACTGGTCCAACACTGGTGTTCTGCTCATTGTCCAACAGAGGGCAGTGTTTGACCTGGTCTAGTTTAGTCCTGGTTTAGTCCTGGTTTAGTCCTGGTTTAGTCCTGGTTTAGTCCTGGTTTAGGCCTGGTTTAGGCCTGGTTTAGGCCTGGTTTAGGCCTGGTTTAGGCCTGGTTTAGACCTGGTTTAGACCTGGTTTAGACCTGGTTTAGGCCTGGTTTAGTCCTGGTTTAGTCCTGGTGTAGACCTGGTTAAAACCTGGTTTGGACCTGGTTTGGACAAATCAAGAATCAAGACAAACATAGAAAGACATACAGTTGTTTAATTATTATTATAAATACTTGAACAAAGAACAGTTACAGACATTAAACCAACAACACATTAATAACTCTTTCAAACATGGAGCCTTTAAAAGTGTCAGGCCTTGGGCTGGAGTTGACTCTGGACAAAAACACTAACAGTAACACTTAAAAGAAAAACGATTAGATAAAGAGACCACTCCACAAGATCAACACTAAACCCAGTGTTGATATCAGCTCCAGTGTTATCACTGTGTGCCACTAGAGGGCGTGTCAGCACAAAAAGGAAAATACTCTTCATTAAACCTTCCTCCATCTGTGAACCAGTGTTTCCTGGTTTAGTCCTGGTTTAGTCCTGGTTTAGTCCTGGTTTAGTCCTGGTTTAGTCCTGGTTTAGACCGGTTTAGACCCGGTTTAGACCGGTTTAGACCGGTTTAGACCCGGTTTAGTCCCGGTTTAGACTGGTTTAGTCCTGGTTTAGTCCCGGTTTAGACTGGTTTAGTCCTGGTTTAGACCTAGTTTAGACCTGGTTTAGACTGGTTTAGACTGGTTTGTCCTGGTTTGTCCTGGTTTAGACTGGTTTAGTCCTGGTTTAGTCCTGGTTTAGTCCTGGTTTAGACCTGGTTTAGACCTGGTTTAGACCTGGTTTAGACCTGGTTTAGACTGGTTTAGTCCTGGTTTAGTCCTGGTTTAGTCCTGGTTTAGTCCTGGTTTAGTACTAGTTTAGTACTGGTTTAGTACTGGTTTAGTACTGGTTTAGTACTGGTTTAGTACTGGTTTAGACTGGTTTAGTCCTGGTTTAGTCCTGGTTTAGACCTGGTTTAGACCTGGTTTAGTCCTGGTTTAGTCCTGGTTTAGACTGGTTTAGACTGGTTTAGACTGGTTTAGACTGGTTTAGTCCTGGTTTAGACTGGTTTAGTCCTGGTTTAGACTGGTTTAGTCCTGGTTTAGTCCTGGTTTAGTCCTGGTTTAGACTGGTTTAGTCCTGGTTTAGTCCTGGTTTAGTCCTGGTTTAGACCTGGTTTAGACCTGGTTTAGACTGGTGTAGTCTTGGTTTAGACCTGGTTTAGACCTGGTTTAGACCTGGTTTAGACCTGGTTTAGTCCTGGTTTAGACCTGGTTTAGTCCTGGTTTAGTCCTGGTTTAGACCTGGTTTAGACCTGGTTTAGACCTGGTTTAGACTGGTTTAGACTGGTTTAGTCCTGGTTTAGACCTGGTTTAGTCCTGGTTTAGTCCTGGTTTAGTCCTGGTTTAGTCCTGGTTTAGACCTGGTTTAGACCTGGTTTAGTCCTGGTTTAGACCTGGTTTAGTCCTGGTTTAGTCCTGGTTTAGTCCTGGTTTAGTCCTGGTTTAGTCCTGGTTTAGACCCGGTTTAGACCCGGTTTAGACCCGGTTTAGACCCGGTTTAGTCCCGGTTTAGACTGGTTTAGTCCTGGTTTAGACCTAGTTTAGACCTGGTTTAGACTGGTTTAGACTGGTTTGTCCTGGTTTGTCCTGGTTTAGACTGGTTTAGTCCTGGTTTAGTCCTGGTTTAGTCCTGGTTTAGACCTGGTTTAGACCTGGTTTAGACCTGGTTTAGACCTGGTTTAGACTGGTTTAGTCCTGGTTTAGTCCTGGTTTAGTCCTGGTTTAGTACTAGTTTAGTACTGGTTTAGTACTGGTTTAGTACTGGTTTAGTACTGGTTTAGTACTGGTTTAGACTGGTTTAGTCCTGGTTTAGTCCTGGTTTAGACCTGGTTTAGACCTGGTTTAGTCCTGGTTTAGTCCTGGTTTAGACTGGTTTAGACTGGTTTAGACTGGTTTAGACTGGTTTAGTCCTGGTTTAGACTGGTTTAGTCCTGGTTTAGTCCTGGTTTAGTCCTGGTTTAGTCCTGGTTTAGTCCTGGTTTAGACTGGTTTAGTCCTGGTTTAGTCCTGGTTTAGTCCTGGTTTAGACCTGGTTTAGACCTGGTTTAGACTGGTGTAGTCTTGGTTTAGACCTGGTTTAGACCTGGTTTAGACCTGGTTTAGACCTGGTTTAGTCCTGGTTTAGTCCTGGTTTAGACCTGGTTTAGTCCTGGTTTAGTCCTGGTTTAGACCTGGTTTAGACCTGGTTTAGACCTGGTTTAGACCTGGTTTAGACTGGTTTAGACTGGTTTAGACTGGTTTAGTCCTGGTTTAGTCCTGGTTTAGACCTGGTTTAGACCTGGTTTAGACCTGGTTTAGACCTGGTTTAGTCCTGGTTTAGTCCTGGTTTAGACCTGGTTTAGTCCTGGTTTAGTCCTGGTTTAGACCTGGTTTAGACCTGGTTTAGACCTGGTTTAGACCTGGTTTAGACTGGTTTAGACTGGTTTAGACTGGTTTAGTCCTGGTTTAGACCTGGTTTAGACCTGGTTTAGACCTGGTTTAGACCTGGTTTAGACTGGTTTAGACTGGTCTCCTCCATCACCTCCATCACCACTGTCCTGGGCCCGGTGAGGATCAGGTGACTGACGGTGCGATAATCCTGCTGCAGGACGCGTTTACACCGTTCACCGACAACACGAACTGACAAACCTGAGGAAAACCAGAGAAACCCGTCACAGACCTGTTCAGAACCAGACTCACCCTAACCCTAACCAGACTACATTTTCTACGTCCACTAGGCACTAGGCTCAAGCCTAAACTAAATGAATATTTTATGTTTATGTGTAACTACAATAAGAGCTGTCACATTTTATATATATAAAATATATTTTTATCTGAACATAAAATAATTTTAACTACAATTCAAAGAAGAGAAAATAAAAAATCTGAGCTTTACATTCCCAAGAACAATAAAAATAAATCGATGTCTGTGTTTGAAAAGGTTAGTTCTGTCAGCAGAGTTATGGAGCTTTAATTCGTTTTTGCAGTGTTGATGCCAGAGCTCTCTGTGTCTGACCCTAACACTGTCCACTGTGGCTCAAGAGCAGCTCTCACCTTCATCCCAGCAGCAGCAGCCGGACCGGCCGGCTCCACGGCCTGAACGTAACAGGGACGACAGCCTCGCACCACGAAGCCCCAGCCCACAGCGTCTCCTACGATCTGTGAAGAAAAACAAGAAAACTATCAACCTACAGGCTCGGAACAGCCTTCAGATGGATTTAAAAGGTTTTAGTTGGATTTAAAAGAAGGGTTTAGTTGGACTTGAACAGGTTTCAGATGGACTTGAACAGGTTTCAGATGGACTTGAACAGGTTTCAGATGGACTTGAACAGGTTTCAGATGGACTTGAACAGGTTTCAGATGGACTTGAACAGGTTTCAGTTGGATTTGAACAGGTTTGTGTTGGATTTGAAAAGGTTTGTGCTGGATTTGAAAAGGTTTTTTCTGGATTTGAACACGTTTATTTGGATTTGAACAGGTTTTGGCTGGATTTGAACAGGTGTTGGCTGGATTTGAACAGGTTTTGGCTGGATTTGAACAGGTGTTGGCTGGATTTGAACAGGTGTTGGCTGGATTTGAACAGGTGTTGGCTGGATTTGAACAGGTTTTGGCTGGATTTGAACAGGTTTTGGCTGGATTTGAACAGGTTTTGGCTGGATTTGAACAGGTGTTGGCTGGATTTGAACAGGTGTTGGCTGGATTTGAACAGGTTTTGGCTGGATTTGAACAGGTGTTGGCTAGATTTGAACAGGTGTTGGCTGGATTTGAACAGGTTTTGGCTGGATTTGAACAGGTTTTGGCTGGATTTGAACAGGTTTTGGCTGGATTTGAACAGGTTTAGTTGAATTTGAACAGGTTTTGGCTGGATTTGAACAGGTCTTTGCTGGATTTGAACAGGTTTAGTTGGATTTGAACACGTTTTGGCTGGATTTGAACAAGTTTAGTTGGATTTGAACAAGTTTAGTTGGATTTGAACAAGTTTAGTTGGATTTGAACAGGTTTTGGCTGGATTTGAACAGGTTTTGGCTGGATTTGAACAGGTTTTGGCTGGATTTGAACAGGTTTAGTTGGATTTGAACAGGTTTAGTTGGATTTTAACACGTTTTGGCTGAATTTTAACAAGTTTAGTTGGATTTGAACACGTTTTGGCTGGATTTGAACAAGTTTAGTTGGATTTGAACAAGTTTAGTTGGATTTGAACAGGTTTTGGCTAGATTTGAACAGGTTTTGGCTGGATTTGAACAGGTTTTGGCTGGATTTGAACAGGTTTTGGCTGGATTTGAACAGGTTTTGGCTGGATTTGAACAGGTTTTGGCTAGATTTGAACAGGTTTTGGCTGGATTTGAACAGGTTTTGGCTGGATTTGAACAGGTTTAGTTGGATTTGAACAGGTTTTGGCTGGATTTGAACAGGTTTTGGCTAGATTTGAACAGGTTTTGGCTGGATTTGAACAGGTTTAGTTGGATTTGAACACGTTTTGGCTGGATTTGAACAAGTTTAGTTGGATTTGAACAAGTTTAGTTGGATTTGAACAAGTTTAGTTGGATTTGAACAAGTTTAGTTGGATTTGAACAAGTTTAGTTGGATTTGAACAGGTTTTGGCTAGATTTGAACAGGTTTTGGCTAGATTTGAACAGGTTTTGGCTAGATTTGAACAGGTTTTGGCTGGATTTGAACAGGTTTTGGCTGGATTTGAACAGGTTTTGGCTGGATTTGAACAGGTTTAGTTGGATTTGAACAGGTTTAGTTGGATTTGAACACGTTTTGGCTGGATTTTAACAAGTTTAGTTGGATTTGAACACGTTTTGGCTGGATTTGAACAAGTTTAGTTGGATTTGAACAAGTTTAGTTGGATTTGAACAGGTTTTGGCTAGATTTGAACAGGTTTTGGCTAGATTTGAACAGGTTTTGGCTAGATTTGAACAGGTTTTGGCTGGATTTGAACAGGTTTTGGCTAGATTTGAACAGGTTTTGGCTAGATTTGAACAGGTTTTGGCTGGATTTGAACAGGTTTTGGCTGGATTTGAACAGGTTTAGTTGGATTTGAACAGGTTTTGGCTGGATTTGAACAGGTTTTGGCTAGATTTGAACAGGTTTTGGCTGGATTTGAACAGGTTTTGGCTGGATTTGAACAGGTTTTGGCTGGATTTGAACAGGTTTTGGCTGGATTTGAACAGGTTTTGGCTGGATTTGAACAGGTTTTGGCTGGATTTGAACAGGTTTAGTTGGATTTGAACAGGTTTTGGCTGGATTTGAACAGGTTTTGGCTAGATTTGAACAGGTTTAGTTGGATTTGAACAGGTTTTGGCTGGATTTGAACAGGTTTTGGCTGGATTTGAACAGGTTTTGGCTGGATTTGAACAGGTTTAGTTGGATTTGAACAGGTTTTGGCTGGATTTGAACAGGTTTTGGCTAGATTTGAACAGGTTTTGGCTGGATTTGAACAGGTTTTGGCTGGATTTGAACAGGTTTTGGCTGGATTTGAACAGGTTTTGGCTGGATTTGAACAGGTTTAGTTGGATTTGAACAGGTTTTGGCTGGATTTGAACAGGTTTTGGCTAGATTTGAACAGGTTTAGTTGGATTTGAACAGGTTTTGGCTGGATTTGAACAGGTTTTGGCTGGATTTGAACAGGTTTTGGCTGGATTTGAACAGGTTTAGTTGGATTTGAACAGGTTTTGGCTGGATTTGAACAGGTTTAGTTGGATTTGAACAGGTTTTGGCTGGATTTGAACAGGTTTTGGCTGGATTTGAACAGGTTTTGGCTGGATTTGAACAGGTTTTGGCTAGATTTGAACAGGTTTTGGCTGGATTTGAACAGGTTTTGGCTGGATTTGAACAGGTTTTGGCTGGATTTGAACAGTCAAACATGGCGACAGAGAAGCAGGAGTAAAGTGAGCTGTACAGTGAAAGTCTTCCTGGTGTAGGGGCCTCCTGGTCTCTGCAGCTCCTCTGTGCTCACTGGTCTCTTCAGAACTAGACACACAGAGGATTAAAGCGTCAGTCCTTCACTGCTGGAAAAGAGATATTATTATGGTCGACTTATTTCTAATGCATATCTGCGCTCTACAGAACCTTTCCAAAGAGTCAAACCTAAAGCTGAAGTGATGGTCCTCCAGGACAAGGCCAGGGTTCAGGAGAATACTTTGTTTGGAGCAGTTCAGATTCAAGCGTTACAAATACGGTTCTGTGACAAAAGCTGGTCCTGACCTGATTTCGGATTAGAGAGCACAGAGCTAGTCTTGAGTCTGGAGCTGTATCTGCTTCCATCGCTGCAGCTCCTACATCGAGACACTCCTCCTTCAGGCTTCAGCTTCCACGCACACACTGGACCAAGAAAACCCAGAGAGAAGAAGAGATCAGAGCCGGCGTCGACACAAACACTGGACCAGCACAAGACTCAGAGGAGTCTAGTGTCCTCAAACCCTTTCATGCACCTCGGTTAAATAATGCATTTATCATCAAGAAGAGTTGGCCCAGATAAAAAACAGTCCCAAAAACAAGCATGTTCTAGAGGTCCGCTAATCACAGCTGAATAAAACAGAAAAAATACATGCATAATGCGATGTTCCAAAGGATTTCTGATCCAACCTCAGGAGGCTGGAGTTAAAGCTCCTCCCCCTGATTCTCATTTCCTGTCTCAGAGCCATAGCCGACCTCGTTACTGTGACAGAAAACATCTATGCTGTTTCTCTGTACAAACACGAATCCAGAGCTGAAGTTTTATCGGCAGACACTACGTTACCCAGAGCAAAACAGCGTGCTCCTCCGTCAGTGCAAACTCCTAAGTCATGCAAACCCAAAAATGTATAAATGTATCAAATTAAAGCTTAAAGTCTCGTCTTTCAGACGATATAAACCATTTTAAGACATTAAAACCACATAGTGGACACCAAAGCCTGTTTTACAGACACGCACAAAGATGGAGATTTGGTCTTACCTTTGGCGGGTCTATTGGACTGAACCGCTACAAAATCCCACAAACTGGGTCTCATTCTGCTCATAAAGGTCAGGGAATAATATCCAGTAAAATAATTAGGTCCAAAAGATATGTTAGAGCCTCCAAGGCACAAAAACTGCCGAAAAGTATTGCCAACTTGAAGTCAGCTGCGACACTTTATGTCGTTTCTTTTGTAAATAAAAAACATCATTCCTTTTCTACCGCCGAAAAAAGCTAATCACATGCTAGCAGGAAGTGTTAGCATTAGATTGACACCTTGTTTGGCCAATTGAAAGGGTTTTGGTCAGCCTTTGACCAATGAGAAGACTTGGAACTCCACAGATGGATGAGCGACTACGCCCCACTTCAGCGGCTTTAGTTTGGGCCAGAAGCGTCACTGAAGCGTCTTCAATCGATAAACAGAGCCAATGAGCTACGGTTTACGGCAATACCAAACACGGTTTACGGCAATATCAAACACGGTTTACGGCAATACCAAACACGGTTTACGGCAATACCAAACACGGTTTACGGCAATACCAAACACGGTTTACGGCAATATCAAACACGGTTTACGGCAATATCAAACACGGTTTACGGCAATATCAAACACAGCAACTTTTTTTTATAAATTCAGGGTCTGGGGTTCTGACTGCTCTGAGTGAAACTAGAGATTGTTACCTTTACAAAAAGCCCACACTTGTAATTAAATTCCAGGGGTTCAATAACAGCAATCATTTTAATTTGGAGAGGTCCCATTACACACAATACAGCCAAAATCATAGACATACATAAGAAAGGCTAGATGTCTCGTCCGCGCTGTCGGCCAATGGAGGTCGACGTCCGCACCTGGCGGCCATCTTGTCACAGGCAGCTTGCTCACTCGTAACATTGTGTTTTAATGGTGCATGTACTTTTTAAATAACCATAACTTGCTAAATTTTCTACCGATTTTTAAACAG
>JALDNG010002671.1:0-34986 GCA_024349245.1 Neodontobutis hainanensis | reverse complement strand
TCTACAGTCTGTTCTAATGCTCGTCTACAGTCTGTATTACTGCACCTCTACAGTCTGTTGTAAAGCATTTCTAGTAGTGTTTTCTAATACTCATATAGAGTCTGTTCTAATGCTCGTCTACAGTCTGAACTACTACATTTCTACAGTCTGTTCTAAAGCATGTCTACAGTGTTTTCTAATACTCATATACAGTCTGTTCTAATGCTCGTCTACAGTCTGTACTACTGCACCTCTAAAGTCTATTCTTCTGCACATTGTCAGTCTGTTCTACTGGATGTTTACAGTCTGTTCTAATGCTTGCCTACAGTCTGTTGTACTGCACGTCTACAGTCTGTTCTACTGCATGTCTGCAGTCTGTTTTGATAAACGTCTACAGTCTTTTCTACTACACATCTACAGTCTCTACTACTGCACTTCTAAAGTCTGTTTCTAATGCACATCTACAGTCTGTTCTAATGCAAGTCTATAGTCTGTACTACTGCTCATTTATGGTCTGTTCTAGTGCAGGTCTACAGTCTGTTTTAATAAACGTCTACAGTCTATAGTCTGTTCTAATGCTCGTCCACAGTCTGTTCTAATGCTAGTCTTAATTCTGTACTACTGCACATCTACGGTCTTTTCTACTAGATGTCTACAGTCTGTTCTAATGCTCGTATACAGTCTGTTGTATTGTACGTCTACAGTCTTTTAAATGCACATCTACAGTCTGTTCAACTGCACGTCTACAGTCTTTTCAACTGCACCTCAACAGTCTCTTCTAATGCCAGTTTACAGTCTGTACCTCTGCTCTACTGCAGTCTGTTCTACCGCACGTCTACAGTCTCTTTTTCTGCATATCTACAGTCTGTTCTAATGCACATCTACAGTCTGTTCTAATGCAAGTCTATAATCTGTACTACTGCTCATCTACAGTCTGTTCTAATGCGAGTTTATAATCTGTACTACTGCTCATCTACAGTCTGTTCTAATGCAAGTCTACAGTCTGTACTACTGCTCATTTATGGTCTGTTCTACTGCAAGTCTACAGTCTGTTCTAATAAACGTCTACAGTCTGTTCTACTGCACATTTGAAGTCTGTACTACTGCACTTCTACAGTCTGTTCTAATGCTCGTCTACAGTCTGTATTACTGCACGTCTACAGTCATTTTAACTGCACCTCAACAGTCTGTTCTAATGCCAGTTTACATTCTTTACCTCTGCTCTACTGCAGTCTGTTCTACTGCACGTCTACAGTCTGTTTTACTGCTCATATACAGTCTGTTCTACTGCACGACTACAGTCTGTTCTAAAGCCAGTCTAGAGTCTGTTCTACTGCTGCTCTGAAGTCTTTTCAACTGCATGTCTATAGTCTGTTCAACTGCACCTCGTCTTTTCTATTGTATGTCTACATTCTGTTCTAATGCACATCTACAGTCTGTTCTAATGCTCGTCTACAGTCTCTACTAACGGACCTTTAAATTATTTTCTTCTGCAGCATCATTAGACTGGTTTACTGGACATCTACAGTCTGTTCTAATACACGTCTATAGTCTGTTCAAATACTCGTCCACAGTCTGTTCTAATGCAGTCTGTACTACTGCACATCTATAGTCTGTTCTATTGCTCGAATACAGTCTGTTCAAATGCCCAATAAAAGTCTTTACTACTCCACCTCTACAGTTTGTTCTACATCTCCTCTACAGTCTGTTCTACTGCAGCTCTACAGTCTGTTTTAATGCCAGTCTAGAGTCTGTACTACTGCTGCTCTGCAGTCTGTTCTACTGCAAGTCTACATTCTGTTCTACTGAACATCTACAGTCTGTTCTAATGCACATCTACAGTCTATAGTCTGTTCTTATGCTCGTCCACAGTCTGTTCTAATGCTAGTCTTAATTCTGTACTACTGCACATCTACGGTCTTTTCTACTAGATGTCTACAGTCTGTTCTAATGCTCGTATACAGTCTGTTGTATTGTCGTCTACAGTCTTTTAAATGCACATCTACAGTCTGTTCAACTGCACGTCTACAGTCTTTTCAACTGCACCTCAACAGTCTCTTCTAATGCCAGTTTACAGTCTGTACCTCTGCTCTACTGCAGTCTGTTCTACCCCGTCTACAGTCTCTTTTTCTGCATATCTACAGTCTGTTCTAATGCACATCTACAGTCTGTTCTAATGCAAGTCTATAATCTGTACTACTGCTCATCTACAGTCTGTTCTAATGCGAGTTTATAATCTGTACTACTGCTCATCTACAGTCTGTTCTAATGCAAGTCTACAGTCTGTACTACTGCTCATTTATGGTCTGTTCTACTGCAAGTCTACAGTCTGTTCTAATAAACGTCTACAGTCTGTTCTACTGCACATTTGAAGTCTGTACTACTGCACTTCTACAGTCTGTTCTAATGCTCGTCTACAGTCTGTATTACTGCACGTCTACAGTCATTTTAACTGCACCTCAACAGTCTGTTCTAATGCCAGTTTACATTCTTTACCTCTGCTCTACTGCAGTCTGTTCTACTGCATGTCTACAGTCTGTTTTACTGCTCATATACAGTCTGTTCTACTGCACGACTACAGTCTGTTCTAAAGCCAGTCTAGAGTCTGTTCTACTGCTGCTCTGAAGTCTTTTCAACTGCATGTCTATAGTCTGTTCAACTGCACCTCTACGTCTTTTCTATTGTATGTCTACATTCTGTTCTAATGCACATCTACAGTCTGTTCTAATGCTCGTCTACAGTCTCTACTAACGGACCTTTAAATTATTTTCTTCTGCAGCATCATTAGACTGGTTTACTGGACATCTACAGTCTGTTCTAATACACGTCTATAGTCTGTTCAAATACTCGTCCACAGTCTGTTCTAATGCAGTCTGTACTACTGCACATCTATAGTCAGTTCTATTGCTCGAATACAGTCTGTTCAAATGCCCAATAAAAGTCTTTACTACTCCACCTCTACAGTTTGTTCTACATCTCCTCTGTTCTACTGCAGCTCTACAGTCTGTTTTAATGCCAGTCTAGAGTCTGTACTACTGCTGCTCTGCAGTCTGTTCTACTGCAAGTCTACATTCTGTTCTACTGAACATCTACAGTCTGTTCTAATGCACATCTACAGTCTGTTCTAATGCTCGTCTACAGTCTGAACTACTGCACCTCTACAATCTGTTCTAAAGCATGTCTACAGTGTTTTCTAATACTCATATACAGTCTGTTCTAATGCTTCTACAATCTGAACTACTGCAACTCTACAGTCTGTTCTAAAGCATATCTGCAGTGTTTTCTAATACTCATATACTGTCTGTTCTAATCCTCATCTACAGTCTGTACTACTGCACCTCTAGAGTCTATTCTTCTGCACATTCTTAGTCTGTTCTACAGGTTGTTTACTGTTTGTTCTAATGCTCGTCTACAGTCTGTTCCAAAGCCAATCTAGAGTCTGTTCTACTTCTGCTCTGAAGTCTATTCAACTGCACATCTACAGTCTGTTCAACTGCACCTCTACAGTCTTTTCTATTGTTAATAGATAATAATTGTCTAGAGTCTGTTATACTGCACGTCTACAGTCTCTTTTAATAATTGTCAACTTTCTGTACTGCTGCACCTCTACAGTCTCTTCTACTGCACATCTACAGTTTGTTCTAATGGTCGTCTAGAGTCTGTACTACTGGAACTCTACAGTCTGTTCTAAAACATGTCTACAGTCTTTTCTAATACTCATGTACAGTCTGTTCTAATGCTCGTGTAAAGTCTCAACTGCTGCCCTCTACAGTCTATTCTTTTGCACATCTACAGTCTGTTCTAATGCACATCTACAATCTGTTCTAATGGAATTCTCCAGTCTGTACTACTGCTCGTCTACAGTTTGTTCTACTGCACGTCTACAGTCTATTCTAAAAACGTCTACAGTCTGTACTACTGCACATCTACAGTTTGTCCTAAAGCATGTCTAGAGTGTTTTCTAATACTAATATACAGTCTGTTTTAATGCTCGTCTACAGTCTGTACAACTGCACCTCTACAGTCTGTTCTAAAGCTCATCTACAGTCTGTTCTAAAGCCTATCTAGAGTCTGTACTACTGCTGCTCTAAAGTCTGTTCAACTGCACGTCTACAGTCTGGTCTACTGCACATCTACAGTTTGTTTTAATGCTCGTCTACAGTCTGTACTACTGCACCTCTACAGTCTCTTCTAAGGCATGTCTACAGTCTTTTCTAATAGTCATGTACAGGCTGTTCTAATCCTCGTGTAAAGTCTCAACTACTGCAACTCTTCAGTCTATTCTTCTGCACCTCGTCAGTCTGTTCTACTGCACATCTACAGTCTATTCTAATGGACATCTACTGTATGTTCCAATGAAAGTCTACAGTCTGTACAACTGCTCATCTACAGTCTGTTCTACTGCACGTGTACAGTCTGTTTTATTGCTCATCTACAGTCTGTTCTACTGCACGTTTACAGTCTGTTCTAATACAAGTCTACAGTCTCTACTACTGCTCATTTACAGTCTGTTCTACTGGATGTTTACAGTCTGTTCTAATGCTCGTCTACAGTCAGTTTTACAGTCTGTTCTAATGCAAGTCTATAGTCTGTTTTACTACTCATCTACGGTCTGTTCTTTTGCAGGTCTACAGTCTGTTCTAATAAACGTCTACAGTCTGTTCTACTGCACATCTACAGTCTGTTCTAATGCAAGTCTACAGTCTGTATTACTGCTCATCTACAGTCTGTTCTAAAGCATGTCTAGAGTGTTTTCTAATACTCATATACAGTCTGTTCTAATGCATGTCTACAGTCAGAAATACTGCACCTTTATACAATATGTTCTAAAGCATGTGCAGAGTGTTTTCTAAAACTCATATAGAGTCTGTTCTAATACTCGTCTACAGTCTGAACTACTGCAGCTCTACAGTCTGTTCTAAAGCATGTCTAGAGTGTTTTCTAATACTCATATACAGTCTGTTCTAATGCTTGTCTACAGTCTGTACTACTGCATCTCTACAGTCTATTCTTCTGCACATTGTCAGTCTGTTCTACTGGACGTTTACAGTCTTTTCTAATTCTCATCTACAGTCTGTATTACTGCACCTCTACAGTCTGTTCTAAAGCATGTTTAGAGTGTTTTCTAATACTCATATACAGTCTGTTCTAATGTTCGCCTACAGTCGGAACTACTGCACCTCTACATTTTGTTATAAAGCATATCTAGAGTGTTTTCTAATACTTATATAGAGTCTGTTCTACTGGACGTTTATAGCCTGTTCTAATGCTCGTCTATAGTCAGTTCTAAAGCCAATCTAGAGTCTGTACTACTGCTGCTCTGAAGTCTGCTTAACTGCACGTCTACTGTCTGTTCACCTGCACCTCTACAGTCTGTTCTAATGCCAGTTTACAGTCTGTTCAACTGCTCTACTACAGTCTCGTCCACTGCACGTCTACAGTCTGTTTTACTGCACATCTACAGTCTGTTCTAATGTACATCTACTGTCTGTTCTAATGCAAGCCTACAGTCTGTACTACTGCTCATCTACAGTCTGTTCTACTGCACGTCTACAGTCTGTTCTAATGCACATCTACAGTCTGTTCTAATGTAAGTCTACAGTCTGTACTACTGGTCATCTACTGTCTGTTCTACTGCACCTCTACAGTCTGTTCTACTACACGTGTACAGTCTCTACTACTGCACTTCTAAAGTCTGTTCTAATGCAAATCTATAGTCTGTTCTACTGCTCATCTACGGTCTGTTCTACTGCAGGTCTACAGACTGTAAACGTCCAGTAGAACAGACTGACAATGTGCAGAAGAATAGACTGTAGAGATGTACTAGTACAGACTGTAAACGCGCATTAGAACAGACTGTATATGAGTATTAGAAAACACTCTAGACATGCTTTAGAACAGACTGTAGAGGTGCAGTAGTTCAGACTATAGACTAGCATTAGAACAGACTATATATGAGTATTAGAAAATACTCTAGACATGCTTTAGAACAGACTGTAGAGGTGCAGTTGTTCAGACTGTAGACAAGCATTAGAACAGACTGTAGATGTGCAGTAGAAGAGACTGTAGAGCTGCAGTAGTATAGACTGTCGACAATTATTAGAAAGGACTGTACGTGCAGTAGACGGACTGTAGACAATTATTAGAACAGACTGTAGACTTGCAGTAGAACAGACTGATGATGCTGCAGAAGAATTGACTTTAAAGGTGCATTACTACAGACTGTACACGAGAAATAGAACAGACTGTATATGAGTATTAGATATAGACTGTAGACATGATTTTAGAACAGACTGTAGAGGTGCAGTAGTACAGACTCTAGACAATTAGTAGTACAGACTGTCGACTTGCATTAGAACAGACTGTAGATGTGCATTAGAACAGACTGTAGATGTACAATAGAAAAGACTGTAGAGGTGCAGTTGAACAGACTGTAGACATGCAGTTGAATAGTCTTCAGAGCAGCAGTAGTACAGACTCTAGATTGGCTGTAGAACAGACTGTAGACGATCATTAGAATAGACTGTAAACATCTAGTAGAACAGACTGTCAATGTGCAGAATAATAGATTCTAGAGGTGCAGTAGTACAGACTGTAGATGAGCATTAGATCAGACTGTATATGAGTATTAGAAAACACTGTAGACATGCTTTAGAACAGACTGTAGATGTCTAGTTGTACAAACTGTAAACGAGCATTAGAACAGACTGTAGAGGAACAGTAGAACAAACTGTAGAGGTCGAGTAGTAAAGACTGTTATTGGGTAATAGAACAGACGATATTCGAGCAATAGAACAGACTATAGATGTGTGGTCGTACTGCATTAGAACAGACTGTGGACGAACATTTGAACAGACTATAGACATGCATTAGAACAGACTGTAGATGTGCAGTAGAAGAGACTGTAGACAATTATTAGAACAGACTGTAGACATGCAGTAGAACAGATTGTAGATGTGCAGTAGTATAGACTGTAAGAAGCAGTAGTACAGAATGTAGACAATTATTAGAACAGACAGAAGACGTGCATTGTAGACGAGCATTAGAACTGACTGTAGACGAGCATTAGAACAGACTGTAAACGTCCAGTAGAACAGACTGACGATGTGCAGAAGAATAGACTGTAGTGGTGCAGTAGTACAGACTGTAGACGAGCATTAGAACAGACTGTATATGAGTATTAGAAAACACTGTAGACATGCTTTACAACAGACTGTAGAGGTGCAGTAGTTGACTGTAGATGAGCATTAGAACAGACTGTATATGAGTATTAGAAAACACTAATAGAAATGCTTTACAACAGACTGTAGAGGTGCAGTAGAACAGACTGTAGACGTGCAGTAGAACAGACTGTAGTTGAGCAGTAGTACAGACTGTATACTTGCATAGGAACAGACTGTAAATGTGCATTAGAACAGACTGTAGATGTGCAGTAAAACAAACTGTAGACTTGCAATAGAGCAGACTGAAGACGTGCAGTAGAACAGACTGAAGACGCGCTGTAGAACAGACTGTAAACATGCAGTAGAACAGACTGTAGACATGCATTAGAACAGACTGTAGATGTGCATTAGAACAGACTGTAGATGTGCAGTAAAACAGACCGTAGTTATGCAGTAGAACAGACTGCATTAGAGCAATAGTACAGACGGTAAACTGGCATTTGAACAGACTGTAGAGGTGCAGTTGTACAGACTGTAGATGTGCAGTAAAACAAACTGTAGATGAGCAGTAGTACAGACTGTAGACTTGCATTAGAACAGACTGTAGATGTCAAGTTATGTTTGTTTTTTAACTGACTACAGCTCTGCCCAAACTTGAAAACTGCTTTATCTCTGATGAATGCAAAGGACAACTCAAAACTGTTCTTTCTTTTCTCTTATATTTTCCTAAAGATGATCGGGGTGGAACAGAATAGGTTAATAACCTTTAAATTACACAAACCAAAGCAGAAATTAGTTGCAAATAAATCACAAATAACTCAATAACACTTCCTCAATAGTAAATGTCAAACCAAACAGTCATTTAAATTAACATATGGTCTCTAATTAAACTTATATAATTTAAACAATACACATGCTTAGTGTAATGTTCATGTCAAAGTGTCCCAAATTCTGTGTTCGGCGGGTGTGTGGCCTTTAAGGCAGGTGGACGTCTGGCTAATCATTGATGAGGAGCGCCGCACACCTGGGGAATCACAGGGACCAATGAGGATTCTCATTGTTTTAGTTTAAAAGGGGACACACAGACAGACACGGAGACACACAGGACAGAGAGGAAGAGGGACACGACAGAGCGGACGGGGAAAGACCGCCGGACGAGAGAGATGGGTTGGCGGACGCCGGGCAGGGAAGAAGGAAGCCAGAGGACCGCCGTGACCTGAGCCCAGTGGACCCAAGAGACGGCAACCGGTCGGGCGACGAGTGCGGAGGGCTGAGGAAGAAGCCTGACCTGAGACCGGAGAGCCTAGGCGACCGGTCGGGCGAGTGCGGAGGGCTGAAAAGGAAGCCTGGAGCCCCTGAGACCAGAGCCAAGACGAGGACTGGGACGGACGAGGGACTGCGCCGGTAGTGGAGAGGGCAGGTGGACGATGACGGAGTCGGATGGAAGCCAGGACCGCTCGTGACCTGAGCCCAGTGGACCCAAGAGACGGCAACCGGTCGGGCGAGTGCGGAGGGCTGAGGAAGAAGCCTGGACCCCTGAGACCGGAGAGCCTAGGCGACCGGTCATAAAGCGGAGGGCTGAAAAGGAAGCCTGGAGCCCCTGAGACCGGAGAGCCAAGACGAGGACTGGGACGGACAGGACTGCGCCGGCAATGGAGAGGGCAGGTGGACGGCGACGGAGTCGGATGGAAGCCGTCGGGAGGATTCCGAGAGAGACCCGAGGCCAGGGAAGGCGTGACTGGTAGGTCGGAGAGCCAGGGACTGTAACAGTCCACTTTTGTCCTACCAGTTGTGTCCTTGGATAATCAGGAGCTGTGGTCAAAGTTTCTTTTCCTCAGGAACAAGTGAGATGGCCAACTGAGCTTTTACCAAACATTTCAACTGCCATGCACTCTGTGTGTGCGCGCTGGTAATTATGGTCCCAAGAGCACTTCCTGGAAGTTGGTTCCATAACCTTTTAATGCGTGGTTGCCACCTGCAGTTTGGGAGTGCTCATAGTAATTTGAGTAAAAATAGGCTGAGTGCTCAGGACAACTTGTACCTTGAATTGACATAACAGTAGATGTGCAGTAAAACAGACTGTAAACGTGCAGTAGAACAGACTGCAGTAGAGCAGAGGTACAGACTGTAAACTGGCATTAGAACAGACTGTTGAGATGCAGTTGAACAGACAGTAGGCGTGCAGTTGAACAGACTGTAGATGTGCATTGGAACAGACTAAAGACGTACAATAGAACAGACTGTAGGCGAGCAGTAGAACACACTAAAGACCTGCATTAGAACAGACAGTGGACGAGCATTAGAACAGACTGTAAAGTCTGCAAGTCTATAGTCTGTTTTACTACTCATCTACGGTCTGTTCTTTTGCAGGTCTACAGTCTGTTCTAATAAACGTCTACAGTCTGTTCTACTGCACATCTACAGTCTGTTCTAATGCAAGTCTACAGTCTGTATTACTGCTCATCTACAGTCTGTTCTAAAGCATGTCTAGAGTGTTTTCTAATACTCATATACAGTCTGTTCTAATGCATGTCTACAGTCAGAAATACTGCACCTTTTACAATATGTTCTAAAGCATGTGCAGAGTGTTTTCTAAAACTCATATAGAGTCTGTTCTAATACTCGTCTACAGTCTGAACTACTGCAGCTCTACAGTCTGTTCTAAAGCATGTCTAGAGTGTTTTCTAATACTCATATACAGTCTGTTCTAATGCTTGTCTACAGTCTGTACTACTGCATCTCTACAGTCTATTCTTCTGCACATTGTCAGTCTGTTCTACTGACGTTTACAGTCTTTTCTAATTCTCATCTACAGTCTGTATTACTGCACCTCTACAGTCTGTTCTAAAGCATGTTTAGAGTGTTTTCTAATACTCATATACAGTCTGTTCTAATGTTCGTCTACAGTCGGAACTACTGCACCTCTACATTTTGTTATAAAGCATATCTAGAGTGTTTTCTAATACTTATATAGAGTCTGTTCTACTGGGCGTTTATAGCCTGTTCTAATGCTCATCTATAGTCAGTTCTAAAGCCAATCTAGAGTCTGTACTACTGCTGCTCTGAAGTCTGCTTAACTGCACGTCTACTGTCTGTTCACCTGCACCTCTACAGTCTGTTCTAATGCCAGTTTACAGTCTGTTCAACTGCTCTACTACAGTCTCGTCCACTGCACGTCTACAGTCTGTTTTACTGCACATCTACAGTCTGTTCTAATGTACATCTACTGTCTGTTCTAATGCAAGCCTACAGTCTGTACTACTGCTCATCTACAGTCTGTTCTACTGCACGTCTACAGTCTGTTCTAATGCACATCTACAGTCTGTTCTAATGTAAGTCTACAGTCTGTACTATTGCTCATCTACTGTCTGTTCACCTGCACCTCTACAGTCTGTTCTAATGCCAGTTTACAGTCTGTACTACTGCTCTACTACAGTCTCGTCCACTGCACGTCTACAGTCTGTTCTACTACACATCTACAGTCTCTACTACTGCACTTCTAAAGTCTGTTCTAATGCACATCTACACTCTCTTCTAATGCTCGTCTACAATCTGTACTACTGCATTTCTACAGTCTATTCTTCTGCACATTATCAGTCTGTTCTACTGGATGTTTACAGTCTGTTCTAATGCTCGTCTACAGTCAGTTTTACAGTCTGTTCTAATGCTCGTCTATAGTCAGTTCTAAAGCCAATATAGAGTCTGTACTACTGCTGCTCTGAAGTCTGCTCAACTGCACGTCTACTGTCTGTTCACCTGCACCTCTACAGTCTGTTCTAATGCCAGTTTACAGTCTGTACTACTGCTCTACTACAGTCTCGTCCACTGCACGTCTACAGTCTGTTTTTCTGCACATCTACAGTCTGTTCTAATGTACATCTACTGTCTGTTCTAATGCAAGCCTACAGTCTGTACTACTGCTCATCTACAGTCTGTTCTAATGCACATCTACAGTCTGTTCTAATGTAAGTCTACAGTCTGTACTATTGCTCATCTACTGTCTGTTCACCTGCACCTCTACAGTCTGTTCTAATGCAGTTTACAGTCTGTACTACTGCTCTACTACAGTCTCGTCCACTGCACCGTCTACAGTCTGTTCTACTACACATCTACAGTCTCTACTACTGCACTTCTAAAGTCTGTTCTAATGCACATCTACACTCTCTTCTAATGCTCATCTACAGTCTGTACTACTGCATTTCTACAGTCTATTCTTCTGCACATTGTCAGTCTGTTCTACTGGATGTTTACAGTCTGTTCTAATGCTCGTCTACAGTCAGTTTTACAGTCTGTTCTAATGCAAGTCTATAGTCTGTTTTACTACTCATCTACGGTCTGTTCTTTTGCAGGTCTACAGTCTGTTCTAATAAACGTCTACAGTCTGTTCTACTGCACATCTACAGTCTGTTCTAATGCAAGTCTACAGTCTGTATTACTGCTCATCTACAGTCTGTTCTAAAGCATGTCTAGAGAGTTTTCTAATACTCATATACAGTCTGTTCTAATGCATGTCTACAGTCAGAAATACTGCACCTTTTACAATCTGTTCTAAAGCATGTGCAGAGTGTTTTCTAAAACTAATATAGAGTCTGTTCTAATACTCGTCTACAGTCTGAACTACTGCAGCTCTACAGTCTGTTCTAAAGCATGTCTAGAGTGTTTTCTAATACTCATATACAGTCTGTTCTAATGCTTGTCTACAGTCTGTACTACTGCATCTCTACAGTCTATTCTTCTGCACATTGTCAGTCTGTTCTACTGGACGTTTCAGATCTAGTTTTAAAAACATAACTCTACTCACCAGTTTCTAAAACAGTGACAGTGTTACTTTCAGATGTGTCGATATATTCATCCCATCCTCTGCAGGAGGAGACACCTCCATCTGAGACTCTGACAAGAGCTGAGTTTTCTTTCATTCTCTCTCTCTGAGAGTCAGAGTCTGAGTTTTGTCTGGTCCATTCATAAGTTCCTTTAAAGCCCTGGACTTCACAGCTCAAAGTCACACTGCTCTGTTCTGGGATGGTGTCACTGGATTTTTCAGATGGACTCGTGTCTTTGCTGAGGAGAGAACAATATTAGAAAAACACAGTCAGTGAACCACAAAGATGAACGTAGACTTCTGCAGACTGGAAATGGTGATAGTTTTTAGATTTATTTGTTGTTGGAGAAAAAAAGCTGCTCTTAAAATGTTTTAAACCTCTCAGAAACATGTCAAAGGTTTGATGTGTTTAAAATACTGACCTGTTACCTTCAGTTCTTTCTTTGTGGACTGTTGTTCCAAAGAGGAAAAACAAAAATAAGAACCTGATCTGAGGTTGTCACTGAAGAGATCATCAGTTCGACTGGGGCAGTACGTTGTATCCAAAGGTGTGTGTCCTCAGTCACAAGTGATCCATCTTTGTAAAAGTACAAATTTCCTTGACTATCTTGAACACAACGCAGAGTCACATTGTCACCTGTGTAAACAAAAGTAAAGTTAACAAAATGAAACTGCTTTAGAATAATACACATACAATGATAAACACAAAAGAAACATGTCAGAGTTTTTCATTAAAGGCAACAGTTCAAGGCAGTTTGTTTCAACATCATTACATTTATTAACACCAGATGCAGTGTAGAGTGAGAGTGTATTTCCTCAAAGCACCAACACAGTTTGGCCCAGGACTCTGAATTATAATTGACTGTAGTGTTGACAGTTTCTCAAGTCTTCATGTCAAAGATGTAAAATTAAGCCCTGTGTTTTAAGAACAGACTAAAGACAAGTGTGGATAAGTGCTACACAAGTCCTCACGACACCATCCAGTGAAACAAAGAGATTCCAACCAGTGACATTTTTTACTTTAAACACTGTCACAGGCAACAATATAAGTCACAAACACAGTGAGTGTATTTCTTGACGTCATAATGGGCCCAGGTGTCATATCCCTGTCCTATAGAGTTTAGATGTTGACCTGTTTAAAGTCAAAGTGTTGTAAACTCACAGATGAGCCCCAGAGTCCAGACCAGAGAGGGTCCCATCCTCACATCCAGCGCTCGTCACTCTGCCTCTGACAAACTCCAGCTCATTACAGGCTTCATCTACAGCACTCACAGAGGAAGAGGAGGGTACCTTTGATGAAGATATGTTTAACTGGTCTGCACTTCCTTTTTCACACTTACCTCACACAGACACTGAACCACAGCTTTCACACTTTGAGACTTTCTCACAGTCGACCCATCATGCAACACCTGTTTAGAATAAAATAAAAATAGAATACATTTTAAATAATCATTAAACTATATGCATCACATGTAAGTCGGCAGTTAGCAGTAGAAGTGACACCTGTAGCACTAAAATATTGTAAACAACTAAATACAGTCTGATCATTGTTATATGAACCTGTTGATCTTTACTCCGTTAGATATATTGAGTACTAAGAAAAACATTGAAGATCAGTGTAAGAACTAAAGGAAATAGATGTGTTACTTCTTCTTGACTCTAAAATGACACTGAGACAAAGAAGGAGCAACTATGAACTGTATTGTCGTCTTGAAGCTGAAGGAGAGATAACATCATTCTTGTTCAGAAACGTGTTAGATACTTCTCTTTTGTGGTTATTGTTCTGTAGAGGTTTATAATTGTTTGTGTGTTTGTCAGAACTGAAGCTACAGTACAGCTCACAGAGGAGTGAGATAAAGTGTGTCATTGAGCGTCATAGAAATGTGTGGCTTTTGACCTAAAAATGAAACAAGTGCAGTGACACACTTTAAAAACTGAATGTGCTGGAGTTCAAGGAGCAGTGTTGTCGTCCTGGGCCTGATCCTCTCTGTTAGTGTTCATCCATGAGTTAAAGTCAGATCCTGGTTCATTCTGGTTTCTGACTGAACTCTATAGTCTCCAGATCTGTGAACAGTTTGAAGGGAGAAAACACTCACAGCTGAGCAGCTCCAGGAGATGCGCGCTCACGAGATGCTGCGCGCTCCTGCCAAGGTGGAGCGGAGCTACAGGTGACAGCTGAAGCTAAGGTTAGGAGATGGTGAAACAGTTTATTTTGTTGCTTTAATGGAGGTTTCAAAATTCCCTTTTTCATTTCCAGTGCGGACACAAACTCCTGTCCATCAGTTTAATCATCTATAAGTCTAATCAGCACAATCAGCAAATATAATAACTACATAATCATTTAAAACCTATAGTAAATCATCAATTCATTGTAATCCATGTAAAGCTCTGCTGCAGTGCCTTATAGTGTCTTGGTGGGACTCTTGAATTTTTGTAGCAGTGGTGGTCAAACCAAGGCCCAAGGACCCAATACTGGCTGTTCAATCTGCCAAGCATTAACTACTAATTTAATAATAATTAAAGACAGCAGATATTATATTGACATTAACAATTAATTGAGTTTTAGAGTTTTTCACTGGAGTCTCCTCAAAGGCCATATGTCTGATATTCCAAGAAACTGAACTCAAAGTCAGCGCTTCTTTTCTACGAGCCAAATACAAACCAGCCAAGTTACAGACTTTTATTTCTAGTTTGTTCACCCTGCTGTAGGGTGTTACTGTTCAGTAAAATTATTTTGTGTAGCAGCTGACGATCTTTAAAATATACAACAATTATTCACTGTTTTAATAAATCTGCTTGCACCAATAAATACAAACAATTCAAGCTGCAGTGAGTCCAACTGAAGGGCATTTAAAGTCACTCTACCTCAAATTTAACAACAAACCTTAACACACATCACAGATTAAGCAAGACTCTAGCTCAACTCAACACAAAGATTGTTTTTTCACGTCACAATCTGTTCGAATAATAATCTGAATACTTTACGGACACAGTTACAAGTTTAGTCACATTTATCGAGCCGCTCTGAAGACCGACACTGGTATTCTCCGCTCATCATGCAATGGTAAGTGTTTATCCGGTGTAGAAATGAGACACATTTGGATTATTTCTCAACTCAACATCTAAAATACAAAGGAAGAAGAAACAAAGATGAATATCGACAGAAAATAAAGGTGCATTACCTTCAGCATGTCCAATGAAGACAAGGATATTCAGCACTGAAAATCAGAAATGTCAATATATAAGCAATCAAAGAAACTTAATACACAGCAACATTCTCACATTTTAATAGAAAAACCAAAGACAAAATGTGTGTCATTTTTATAACGGCAAAAGTGAGAGCTCTGAATTAAAGAAGGTATGTTTAAAAGCTGGTGTTTCTTCTTTTTTCAACTTGTTACTTTCTTATTTATTAAGACAAAACTTGCAAAACCTTCACTGGCACACTTTCTAACACATATACAGTAAATATAATAAAATATATGCCTTTGTAGTTTATAGATATTGGTAATGTTTTAAAAGGTGTGTCAGTAAAGTTTACAGTGCATGATCACATGTCACAGATTGATCTCCTCTTTACAAGGGTTTACATAAGGATTAGAAAACATTAATGTATAAAGTTATTTAGAGGTAGTCCTTAAGAAAAGTGAAAGCAAATTTTATATATAACACTGGTTAATGGTTTACAACCCATTAAGAACCTTTTATTAATGAATGTACAGTAAATTTTAATCTTAGAAGCTAAATAACTTATTGCTTTACAATTGGATTAACACATTTATAAGGTATTTGCAGTGTGAAAATAATAATTTGTTAATACATTGTAAATATCTTATTTTCAGACTATATTCCAAAGCAGGAGTTTCAAACACTTTTTAGTTCAGGAAACACAATCTGAAGTGGACCAGTAAAAGAATAGAATAAAAACCTATAAATAACAACAACTCCTTGTTATTCTTTGGTCTAAAGTGCAAAGAGGTACAATTACATTATAATGTCAGTGATCTCATTAATCACAGACCAAAAAGGTTAATGTTGGCTGTCGAGAGATTGTCTTTTGTCCATGTGGAGCTACCGTAGTTCATCATGTGTGTGTTTTCACAAACTCATTCTCACAATATATCTTTGAAGCTAATGTTTTGCTAGCATAAACGTATTTAACGAAGGAGCCTTTATGCACTTTCGCTGACCTTTATACAGATAAAAACAGACAGGTTTCCCATTCTCCTCAGAGAATAAATAGAAAGTGGTCATTTTTGCAGAATTTTACACCTTGTGTCTACTTTTCTCTGTCACAGAGTTATTTTTACAGCAAAAGACAAAAGAATAAAACAAACTTACCATTTATGGGACCAGATGGTGCACTGCTGCCCTCTGCTGTTCAGTCCTGGGAGTCAGTGTTGTGTTGTGTTCTCTACTATTACTAAAACACTGCGACCACAGTGGACAAAATAGAAATAGCAGTTACCTGGATTTAAAACGATAGAAAATTTTCTTTTTTCCATCCCTGTCTCAGATTTCACTTTCTCCCAAAAGCAGCTGAGGACCTCCTGCTTCTTTTTATTTAAAAATATCAAACTGTAGTTAGTTAGCTTAGCATTAGCTTAGCCACATACCGCATTTATCTCTGCTTTGTAAAACATTACATTATTGAATTGACAGAATTTATTGGGTTTCACGTTGCCTCCATTTTCTCTGTTGCAGTTATTCTGTAATAAAAGACACATTCAGCAGATATTAATCTTCCTGGAGCATTTATGACACGCCAGTGTCGACCAATGGCAGCGCACTCTTTTCAATGTAATGTTCAATGTTCACAGCTGTACCCAAAGTACAAACATGTCACAAATGCTAAAAATTAAGTTTGCTAGGAAAAATAAACAATACATGAGATTTTTAATGCAAACAAGTGCAGATTTGAGGATGACTCTCTTCAGTTTGGGCTCTAGGGTTCCTCTGTGAGTCTTTAAAACTCTGTCTTCATTTGTTCTTTATTTAGGTTTGATTAGTTCTATCGATGTTGAGTCTGTGTCGTATCCTTCTCAAAGATCCTTTATAACGTTTACAAAGATGGATTACCAGTGCTCGAGGGCACAAACCATCAGTTTAAACAAACCTCTGCCGACACACTCAGAGTCAGATCAGGGTTTTTACTCATGTGGGACCAACACAAAAGCACAATCTAAGTAAAGACTGAGGGTAACAGGTCAGGATACCAGAGCAAAGAAAACAAATACTTTTAATATAAAGATTACATTTGACATTTGCTTTTTAATTTGGTCTCCTACACAACAAAGCTTAATGTTAAAATATAAAAACCCTTGAAATAAAATGGCAATAAGCTTAGAAATAACATTTGTACTTTTATAAGGTGTGTCTGTGTTGTTCTGTGTGTCCTGCAGGGGCGCTGTGCCCTCAGGCTTTTAGGTTTCTGCAGCACACTGTACACGGTGTTGACTTGATGTGAGAGATCCATCTGTGAGTTTGAAGCCTCTTGTGGTGGTTTCTCTCGTCTCTTCAGCGAGAGCCTTTAACTTTGTCCCAGTTACTTTCTGACCCCTTCTGGAGCAGACACATGTCTCTTATCTTTAACTAGATCGTTCCTGTGTGCATTAAACTAATCATTATGTTTTCTTTTTCCTATTAATATGTTCATAGATATAATATATATAAATCCTTGATTATAAACCTTAAAACACAACATTAACTCATCATGCATAAATGAGTAACTAAATAAGTATACAAGAATAAAACACATAATATCAAAAATATTACACAACAGGATATGTCACAGCACATTGACAAAGCACCAACCTGGGACCAGGTTTTGGGACTGCTGGCCAATGTGACCAGTTGATCCTGCACAGAGGCTGCCGAGTGTGAAAAAGGCCCTGCCATGTCCCTAAGGCTCCCTGCAGCCAGCCTCCCTTCTCCTGAAGCAGGTCTCTGGTGGAGCGCAGGAGAAGTGACAGCCTATGATCCTCTAATTTACAACCTTTATCCACAGTTTTGTTCACTCTGACTTCTTCTGAGCTATCCTTCTCTTCATATTGTTTGTTACAAAATAAAGTTCCTTTGAAGAATTGTGTTGTTTGTTTTAGAAACTTAACTTTCATTCTGTTGATCCTGTTGTAACATGTTACTTTAAACAGTTTTGTTTTTGCAATGTTTTGATTATTTTTAAACACTTTGATGGATTATTATTATTAATTTATATATTTAACAATAGATGTGTTTACTTTTATATTATGTAACTTTTTTTGTAATTGCTTAGACCTTAATTTGCTTAATGTCACAAATTTAAAAACTGGACACCCATTGAGCAAAAGTACCACCTTCTCACATTTGGAGCCACCAGAACCTTTTAACCTTTCAATAAAAGTTCAAATCAATAGTGTTATATTTTGTAAATGTTTTGTTTGACTAGAAAGAGCAAGCACAAACCAGAGGTACCTGTTCCACACTGGGTGGTGGATGCCTTATGTCTACGTTTCAAGTCAAATTTACTTTTGAAAGATCCATAACTGTTAATTCAAAACTCAAAATGACTTTATTATTCTCTGTAACAGGTCGTTAACGTAATGTATAAATGCACAGCGCACTGAACATGTCACTGAGCACTTTAAAGATACACTTAGCACTTTTAAAGAACACATCACTTTATACAAAATCAAAGTTGCACTTAAATAAAGACATCGCACATGATTGTATAAATAAGAGAAGAAACAATTAGAACTTGTATCGAGAAAAATGAGTGTGTTTTAAATGTGCTTTTAATATGTCCAGGTTTCTGGCCAAAAAGACCCCAGAGAAACAAAAACACACTAAAAGGTTCGGGTCAGACCAAGGCAGGGGAATGTGAGGGAAAACAAAGTGGGTTGTTGAATGGTTTAGGGGTTTCAGTGAGTACAAGTCTTTGGTTTTTAGGGTTTGTAAATCGTATTGGTTTTTAAATATGGGTTATGTTTTTGGCTTATTTCAAAGAGAATTCTAACATAGTTATTGTTAATAACTTTTTAAAAAGTGTTAATGTTTTTACCCAGTTATTTAAGCGGATGTTATAAACATTTTTGTTCTGCTGCTGGAGGACTGAACTCCACCAGCCTCCATTGCACTTTTTGCACATTGTGCACTTTGATATTTATTATAGCTTCTGTTTTCTGCTCATTATTACTTTTAATTCACAAACGTCCAGCCACTTCCCAGTCAGCCTACGTAACAATCCCCTTTAAACTTTATTTAATGGAAATTCGGTTGTTAGGGCTCTTCAAATGAGTTAAGGCAGAATTCTTCATCTTCCACAGACTGACTAATGGTAGAGTCTTATGGCAGTCAGAAAGAAGGAATACTTGTGTTGTTCTGTCCTGCAGCTCACTGATCTCAGACATCCACTTGCTGCTCTCTCTTTTCCTCAGACTGTGGCCCCTGAACTAAAATGAGTTGGACATCCCTCCAACTCAGTTACATGAGCCTCGTTTCCACTGGAGCAGTATGGGGCAGGTCGGGTCAAAGGTATCTGACCCACCAGATGCACTTAGTCTTTAGAAGAGCGGCTAGTTTCCTTGTTTGATGTAAATCATCAAAAATAATGTAATAAATTGTTATTTATGATTTTTAGGCTCTGTAGGTGGTGTGTGGTTAAAAGTAACACAGTGTTAAAGAAGAAAATTAGAGATCAGAGATTATTATAGTAATTATTTAATTATTCAAACATATTTACAAACATAAACATATGTACAAAATAATTTATAAACAACTTATTAAAATGAATGAATGAATAAATGAATGAATAAATGAACGAATGAATAATTGAATCAATGAATAAATTAATGAACAAATGAATAAATGAATTAATGAATAAATGAATAAATGAATGAATAAATTCATGAAATAATAAATGTATGAATGAATGAATAAATGAATAAATGGATGAATGAATAAATGAATGAATTAATAAATGAATGAATTGATGAATAAATGAATAAATTAACAAATCAAGGAATAAATGAATGAATAAATGGATCAATAAAAAATAATAAATAAATGGATGAATTAATGAATGAATGAATGACATTAATATTTGATTCTATTCATTCTGGTGGCTCCTGGTCAACATGCTGCCTCTGATACACCTCCTGTTCCAATAAAAGACAGGCTAGTTATGCAAGTTATAAGTGAATTTTCAACAAAACAAGTTGGATCTTTAAAACTCTATCCTCTCTATTATATGTCCCTGAAGTACACGTTTGAGACTGACTGAGGACTACACTCAGGGCTTAAAACAAGTCCCTTGTTATTTTTGTGACCTTTTAAACCACAATACAACATAATAATAATAAAAACATTTGACTTGTAGATGTGATGTGTGCTTTTGTACTTACATTCCTGCTCTCCTCTTGGGCCTGTATAATGGCGGCCACAATAAGGTTCACCAAAACAAACTGGACCATTATAACAAAGGTGATAAGGCACAGTGGGGCAGCCCAGGACAGGTAGGTTGAACAGTTTACATCATCCAGTCGGCACTCCCTCAAAGTATCCTTTAACAAATCAATGAAAAACGTAGATATCAAAAATCACGGTAGAATTAAAAATATTTTCCAGCAAAGTCAGGTCTGATGCATACTTGAGGAAGTGTAAATAAAAGGCTCAATGGAGTCTGATTGAGAGCATTACTGCAGCATTGGGGCATCCTTCACACATGTACCACTCGGAGGACAGGGCCATACATTTCTTGGCACGTGGTATACCATGACATCATTGCACTTCAAGCTGTTTTAGCAGTGTTTATGTTGTTGAACTGATAACTTTGATTAGAAAACTTACACAACTGCAAACTATTGTGGCGTTACTTACTTACGTTTACATTTATTCATTTAGCTGATGCTTTTATTCAAAGCGACTTACATTAAGCTTCAATTCACCAGTGTTACAGCCTGAACACCACTGGAATCAAGGACTGTCTTGCCCAAGGACACATCGACAGTATGAACTGTGAGGAGGCGGGAATCGAACCACCAGGGACAAGCGCTCTACCACTGAGCCACTGAGCCCCACTTATTTTCTAAAAACATCCACTTGCTCGGGTGGGTTTTCTTTGGGTACTCACCAAAGCCCCACTAACATCAAAAACATGCTGGATGCCCCTGGTGGAGAATGCCGATAAGAAATTTCCCCACAGGAATAACTGCTATAAATGTTTACAGCTGCACTATGTACATTGATGGAGCAATAACAGTCGTTAGGAATACATGTTTTAGAGCCAGTGCACAGGCAAAGCTATAATTGTGTGCTAGAATTTTTATTTGTGTTGTGGTTCTGGGCTTGTTCTTGAGTTTGTCTACCATCAAAATGCCGCTCCAGTTGTCTCCTGTGCACAGTATGTAGGCGTCAGGAGGGCACTGCCAAAGTTTTGAAAGTGGCAGTAGAGACTCAAGCCAACACATGGATACTCTGGAGTACACTCTAGTCACGAGAAAGATCGATATAACAATCAATATATGATAATAATATAAACAATATACACATTATATTAACAATGTTTTAAATACATACGACAAACACAATATGTTTATAATAATATATGTACTGTGCTTGTGTTTATGACTGACCAAGTTTCCCAAACAGCTCCACTGTCAACACAGCATACATGAAGAAAAAGAAGGCGAAAAGCAGGCACAGATTTCCAACCTGGAGGAAAAATGACACTTAACAACCTTCCTCCTGCTCTCTGTTCATGTTTGTTTTTTTATTGTTGCGGGTTAGTTTAGTAAATATTTAAAGTTAGGTAATTTAATTTACAGATTGTTAGACCAGCCTGGTGTTTGTCTACTAAGTTTATTTTCTTTAAAAGTCTAAATCCCAAAATAACACTAAAATGGTTTACAATGTGGAGTTATTAGGAAGGATGTTGCATTTCTGTTGCATGTGTTGCCTTTGGTGGGTGGAGGTTTATCGCTCTAAGTTGGTGCCCTTACTCAAGGTCCTTATAAGGGGTTTCAGGAGAGGCTTGGGCTGAGCGCACATGCACAGACAGAGAGAGACTGGAGAAAACGTCGGTGGATTTTAATTGAATGTTAGGTATGTTTAATGAGTTTGGAGAAATCTAGAACAGTTCCTCTGAGCGCTGCAGCAGTCTTAGCCCGCCCCTAATGCTCTCCTCGATTGAGCGCAGGATGACACCTACTGCGTTAATGCGAGATAAAATGATTGTTGATGTTTATGCGTTAACGTGATATTAAAGCATTTACTTTCCCAACCCTAGTTTGAACACATTTTTACAACATGAATATTTCTTAAGAGCATGGTTCTAAGGCTGGTAATATCTCAGAGTTCACTGTCAGTGAGTTCTTGTCTTCTGATAATAATGCTCATGTTGATATGATGTTTTAAATGAAAACTGAATTACCTGTGACAGAGTCTTCCAGATAGTTTTTATCAGCACCTTGATCTTCTTAACCTTCAGAACTGAAAAGACATGCTGCATTAGTGTGCCACTTAAATGGTCACATTTTCTAGTTGTAAGGTGTTTATGACCAGGGACGTACTGGGACTGAAATTCAGCCCGGGACTTTAAGACGGAGAGGCCTTTTACGCGAGTGCCCTTGGTGCACGAGCAGGATTTTCAGTTATTTTCATTCTAATAGTGTTTTTATGGTATAAAGACAATCAGATTACGCTGAAGACCTTCAAGAAACTTTAGGATAACACCTGCCTCCTCAGGTTGTATAAGCAAGTCCACTGCACTGAACACAACCAAAACCTAATCTCAAACACATAAGTCACACAGTATACTGCGAACTACCAGCATGTCATGTGTACAGTCAGTCGGAGTGATAAAATAGTTACAAATACTCACACCCACTCATACTCAAAAACTACAATGCAGTCCCATACAATAGAGATTTTGTGTGTATGTATGTGTGTGTGTGTGTGTGTGTGTGTGTGTGTGTGTGTGTGTGTGTGTGTGTGTGTGTGTGTGTGTGTGTGCTCACTTTCAACTCTCCCTGCCTCAGCTTCCCCTGTGCTGGACCCTGCCTCTGCTGGACCCTGCCTCTGCTTACTGATTGTACAGCTACATAACACATGCATGAGAAGAACATGAGTAATAAATATGACAAAGAATAATACATTTTCTAATTAAATCTGTGCTTCAGTCAGGTTATTATCTAGAATGTGGAACTATTGGCATTTTATCCTTTATGTAAATATGTAACATTGTGCTGTATTTTTCTATTTTTGTGTGCGTGTTCTTAATAAAGCTTTGATTGATATGTCTAATATGATTGCCTACCCAGCCCTGCACACTGCCCATCTACCTGTCTGTTTCCTGCTCTTCTCCTCCTGCTGCTCCTTCTCTTCCTCTCTCCTGCTGCTGCTCCTATTCCTCTCTTCTCCTCCTCCTCTCTCCTGCTGCTGTTGCTCCTCCTAAAACTGTCCTACCTCACATCACCAGCAATCTTTGGAGAAGTTTACTCGACTCTGCAACTCTGTCTATGACTCCATCGTTGTCTAAAGTCATTAGGATCCCTTTTTCTGTGCACATTAGCATGAATGCCTCAAGACGCTCCTGTGTCAGCACCAGGGACGTGCACAGACATTTTGAGGGGCAGGGGCTCAAGTGAAATAAAGGGCACTTTATTTATTTATTTTTAAAGTTTTATTTATTAATGTACAGATGCAGTTTTACTACATTTTTTAGAGTGTAGCCTATCCTCTATCTGTTTGCATCTGTAGATTTCTTCTAGATTCATCAATTTAGATTTCTAAATTTCAGTAAAAAAGACTCTTGCTGTAAGTCATTAACTAACTGGGGACGTTCTTATTTTATTAACTTATTTTATTACATGGCTTGGTTGATCTCCAATGTAGAATGTGCGGAGTATAACAGATCGTTGCCATGAAAAACAGAGCGTTGCTATGGACTTACAGCATTCTAACCGTAGAGACGGAGCGTACTATTTTCTTTAGCGGAAGCAATACAATCGGGTTTAAATCAATAAACTCCCTTTTAATATTTTGTGTCAAATTATTTATTTATTTGGTAGGTAGCCATGTAATAAGCAGGAGGATAATGTATAGCGATTATCCCTTACACAGCTCTAGTCTAGTAGCTCATGAGGCATGCATGCTAGCAAAACACAGGTTTTGCTAGGTTTTTACTGGCTAATCAGCAGTAAATTCGAGCATTATTAGGTACTGGTATTTTAATCTTTTGTTCATCACCAGCTCCACTCACCTCAGCACAAGACAAAAAACACTGCTGGGAGGGGCTGCTGCTGCCTGCAGGTGTGTGTCTGTGTATCTGATGTGTGCCGATGTGCGCTGCTCAAGTGGGGAAGGGAATGGTCAATGAGCGCTTCAGAACTCCTGACCTGATTATTAGATATACTATTCTTCAATAAATATATTTGTCTGACAGGAAGCTGTGCAAACTGGAATATATATTATTTTTTAAAAAATAAAATAAAATAAAAAGCACCCCAGAAAAAGGGCACTTTCTCTCCAGGAATAAAAGGGCAGGTGCTCAAGCCCCCTTTGATGTCTATGTCTGCACGTGCCTGGTCAGCACCCTTTTCAGTGCGGAAAAGGTCCGCTAATTCGGCACATTTAGCTGCCTCTTGTGCCAACATTTTTCTTTTTCATTCTTATTTTTGGCCCCACCCATTTCTTTCACTTCTTTCTTTCGTTTGACATTTTTACCGTCTGTCTCTGTTGAATTCACACAAACTCAAACCTAACAAAGTAAACTTCTTTGATCGTCGCCTTTGAGCCAATCGGATATCAGGAAATACGAGGATCAGTCCAAGTTGGGAGGGCCGCTCGTATCCCCCTTAAGATTGGAAGTATTGGTTTGGCCCAGTCTGAAACACACACACACACAGACACACAGCTGCGTTCTGCTGCAGCTGAGCGGCACGACCACAGGCGATGCGGTGGCGTATCATATAAAATAAATAATAATAATAAAAATTTGACCACGGCCGATTCGGCCTGAAATGGACCGGCCGTTCGGGATTGTTCGGTATTCGATTGCCAATCCGTCCCTGTTTATGACATAATAAAATCAACTCCTAAGGTTTCTGTTTGCAAACTAAACTAAATCAATGTTTCCCACCATTAACAAATTGATTTTTATTTTATTATTCCTTCATTATCCTTGTGGGGAAATACAAAGTAGCATGTTTTTGTTGCATGCATGTTAACATTTTGAGACTGTTGCATTGACCTGGGCCTGTTACATGAGTTTCCTAAAGCCAGGCATACACTGTGCAATTTTCAACCTGAATTTGACCTCATATCTGGTCATACCATCATTTTGAGCCAAATTCTGGGCTGTTGTGCGTCCTTGGTGTCCTGTGTACAGGGCCCTACGCAATTAACCCCTCCCAACAAGTTCCTAACCAGAAATAGGTGGTCAGATGAAATTCTGACATGTCAGAAATCTCGGTCGCAGCAAACCATCCGGTTGTACAGTGTGTGAGCACATTAATCGTGATCTTTGGCTTTCCTCGTCGTGATCTACTCAAACAGTATGAGTTGTGTGTGTGCCCAGCTTTAGTGTTCTCTCTTCTTTAGAGCTCTTTAAAAACACAATAGTAGGTGTCAGCTGCTCCCTTCAGGGTTGCCACAGGGAGGATCCATATATTTAGAGTGGCATATATTTTTATCCAGGATGCCCTTCCTGACACAACGCTCTCTATTTTATAGACCTGTAGTAATGCTGCATTCATGTGGTCCTCGGGAACTCGGGAATACAGTGCATCTGTGAAGTATTCACAGTGCTTTGCTTTTTCCACATTTTGTAATGTTACAGCCTTATTTCAAAATGGATTAAATTGATTGTTTGCCTCAAAATTTTACAAACTTATCCTTCAGTGATCCAGACAGAGCCAGCCTTAAACACCTCCGGAGAAATCTGAAAATGGATGTGCACCGATGCTAACCATCCAACCTGATGGAACTTGAGAGGTTCTGCAAAGAAGACTGGGAGAAACTGCCCAAACATTGTTGTGCCCAGCTCATAGCATCAGACTCAAAAAGGCTTGAGGCTGTAATTAGGGCCAACAGCTTAAACAAAGTTTTGGCTGTAAATAATTATGTACATGTGCTTTTTGTTTTTCATTTTTAATAAATTTGCAAAGAATTCAAACCTTCTTTCATGTTGTCATCATGGGCTATAGTTTGTAGGATTTTGAGGCAAATAATAAATTGAATCCATTTTGAAATAAGGATGTAACTTAACAAAATGTAGAAAAAGTGAAGCGCTGTGAATACTTTCTGTATTTGAGAAATGCACATGAACATGTCTAAACATCAGTCCTGCGATGCTATATATTCCGACCTTACGAGCTGAAATCATGTGAACACATCCCGAGATTCTGAGGACCACATTAACGCACCAAAAGTTATGAGAATTTTTAGAAATGAATAAAAAGTTGCATGTGTGTATTACTCTGTGCAAGGGTGAACACTTTGCAGGTTCGGATGAGGCTGGGATTAATGGGAAGTTTGTCGTCCAGGTTCAGCACAGTGAGTACGACGAAGATTAGAGACATCGCCAGCACCAGCAGGTCCAGACAATTCCAGCTAAAGGTTCACATATTACATTAGACACTATTGACAAAACAGACTTGCGCTTATTTATATGCCTTACTTGTTATTTATAAACCTCCGTCCGCCAAACGCCACAGGTTTGAGCACAATGTCAATGATGAGGATGGCAAAGAAACCGTAGAAAGTGTAATCCATGAGATTATCTATGTACTAAGCAGACAACAAAAAATAAATAAATCAATATGCCCTTATAGTTTAGAGATGTTCCTGAGGCAGTGGGTTGACATTACTGGAGTCTGATTGTAATGTTCCAACATCATGATAAAGACATTGAAAATGATCACCCCTGACATGAGCAGCTCCAGGATGAGGCTCGTGCACAATGTGTGGATCAAGCGCCGCACTCGCGAGTAGCGGGTGTAATATAGCGCTGTAAAAAATAAAAATAAACCAACAAAAGGCCTAACAACCACAATCAAACACTGCAATACTGGGCTCAGTGGCCTAGATGTGACTAACCGTTCCGTGTTAGGGTCATTTTCGCCTGTGTGAGGTCCCCTCTTTGGATTTTCTGTTTTTGCTGGACTTCGTTGAATGTGTCGACCATGGTCAGGATGAACATGTCCAGCAGGAGGATGCTCATTATTATAAACGATAGAAAGTACAGAGCCATCCAGGTCTTGTTGTTTGTCACAGGCTGAAAAACAAAACACAACTGATAAATTCACAAAGGATCAGCGTGATCCAATCCACTTTAACTATTCCTGCTTAAGGTTGTGTTTTGTATAAGTTACTTATACAGTGAGAAAATACATTTATTAATAACAATAAAGATAGTTATCAGTTTTATTGAGTCATGGATTTCTTTAAGTGTTGTTATGTTATATTTATTTTTCTACACCAATCCTTATAACAGGATTTTCTTTTTCAGAGAGGACTCGGTCTCCTCTGGTGTTAAGTCTCGTTTTGTTTAGTGATAATACCTGAAGGTCTTCTCCGACAGCGCCGAGGCCGTCGTACATGATATTCACCCATCCGTCCTTAGTACATCACAAACAGTGACATTAAGGCCTGGAAGAAAACAAAAAACTACTCAACAACTACTACTAATATGTTTAGTCTATCTCCAGCCTTCTCTCGTTTATACCTGGAGAATGTTGTCGAAATTGAATGTTCTTCTTTGCCAGCTTAGGTTTGACATCAGGCATTCGGTCTTGTTGGTGATGCTTCTGACAATACCGAATTCTTTGTCCACACAATTGAAAAGGCTCCTTAAAAAGCTAGTCAACCAAGGCACACAGGGTTGCAGTGATATGGTAAATACTTTGGCTGAATTCAAATACTGTTCCTTAACCTTTGAATACAACGTCCTAAAGTCAACAGTGAGAGGTCAGGAGTGTCCTTGTCAAGTTAGGAAAGGAGCATCAGCGGGGTTTTGACACATCTGATTCCACTAACCTCATCAGGAATGTTGAACATTGACGCACATTGACATAATAAAAACTACACATCCTAACAAAAGACTACAACAAGCACCTAATCCTGAAAAAGTCAGTCATAAGATGTGGTAGCTCTAGAGCAGTGTCTTTTTCAGTTGATGCAGAGTGACTTTAAATTCATCACAAACTCTTCACACGAAACTAAATTTTGCGTATTCAGAAAAGATTGTGGCTGGTGGTGCAGTGGATTGTGGAAAGTCAGTAAGCTCCTAACCTTTCAGAACATCCATAGGTTTAAAAAGAAGAAAAAGAAAACCAGCCTCTTCAGAGTGATTGTATTTTGATCTCTCACTCAACAATGTGTTTTATTATCCTTTAACAAATCAATGAAAAAGTAGACATCAAAAATCCCGGTAAAATTAAAAATATTGTAGATTAATAAATGTAATAACAAAGTAGTAACTAGTAATGGCTCTCTAATTAAAACAAAAGTATGGCTTGTTCTCAGGCAACATCATGGCTGGCACTGCTGTGGAAATACAGTTACAGTAAATCAGCAAACATTTAGCCACATATAATCAATAAATTAAAAATTCAGTGATTGGATTTTTGTGTTTTGTTGCATCCTATTATTTCGTTGAATGATAGGCCATCAACTGACTGAGAACAGGCTATACATCAGCTTAATATGTTTTTAATGTTTTCCATTTTTGCCAGTTACTTATTGTTGCTCTGTGCATTTCATGGCTCAGAAACAAAAGCCCCATCTGTTCAAAACGTCACAGCAAAAGAGATTATAATATTTTTCAGCAAAGTCAGGTCTGATGCAGACTTGAGGAAGTGTGAATAAAAGGTTCAATGAAGTCTGATAGAGAGCGTTACTGCAGCATTGGGGCACCCTTCACACATGTACCACTCGGAGGACAGGGCCATACATTTCTTGGCACGTGGAATACCATGACATCATTACACTTCAAGCTGTTTTTGCAATGTTTATGTTGTTGAACTGATAACTTTGATTAGAAAACTTACACAACTGCAAACTATTGTGGAACGTTACTTACTATTTATTTAGCTGATGTTTTTATCCAAAGCGACTTACATTAAGCTTCAATTCACCAGTGTTACAGCTGGAACACCACTGGGGGCAAGGAGTGTCTTTCCCAAGGACACAACGACAGTATAAACCAGAGGTGGGGGACTCGAGTCACATGACTTGACTCGAGTCTGACTCGAGTCACAATTTTCGGACTTGCGACTTGCTTGATTAAAGTATGAAAATGACTTGACTTGACTTTGACTTGAGAAAAAGTTACTTGAGAGACTTGACTTGAAGTGGAAGACTCGACAATGACTTGAACCTATAAAAAACAAACAGCAATAAAATGTATTAAAAATATATAATTATTGTGACGTCAGCGCCACTAATCAGTGTCTGTGCCTTTGACGCTGCACAATTCAAACCGCGCCAAACATGGAAGACGCTAGTAATGTTGGTCGAGCTCCACAAATAGTCTTGTTTGGCTACAAGGACTTTGGACTGGACCGTGACAATAAAAGATTTGCCAGATGCAAAATATGCAACTCCAGAATATCCGACACCACAACCACAACGTCAAATTTCATTCGACATTTCAAGAACCACAAGGAACGGTAAGAAATGCATCTCTTTCTAGTTAGTTTCACTTAGATCTATAACGATTACTAATGTAATGAATTTAGCTTTTATAATTCGGCATATTTTTTCTTACTAGAAAGCAACTAGAGCATTATCATTACTGATACGTCTCATAATTAACGTTATTGGGTAATTTGGCTATAACAGTAACGTAGCCTGAATAATAATGTTGATAGACATTATAAATTTATTACATGTAGTCTATAATGTCTGTATTAAAAGTGTCTGTGGACTGTGTGTGGAAACTAAAAGGCTTATACCATACTGTAACAGGCTAACATGGAGGCTAGCACCTTATCACTAGCACCTACAGAGTTTCTTTTTTTGGTACAGACAAGAAATAATTACAGCACAATTACATATTAGGCAGTTTATCAGTCACAATAATTAATTTATAAGGTTATTATTAGCCCTTATGCTTAACCCTCTTAGCGCCAAAGTCGCAAAATTGCAACTTAACTGGAAAAAACAGCCGCTACTTCCGGTTTATGTGCTAAATTATGCTTCCACTCCCTTCCACCAGATGCCAGACATCCTTTAGTTTGTGGCTAGTCTACTATTACCATGTGTGTTGCCATTAAAACATTTGTAGAAGACTTCAAACTCGCGTGTCAGAGTATTCACAATCTAACTTATGGTCTCAGTGGGACTGTCAGGACCGGCGCAATAGAAGCCTCATTCTCTACACTCGAGCTTGTAAACGCTAAAATGACAAATAAAAAAACACCTGTGATGAAGCTTTGGCTTTAGTAATGGCTGACTCTGGCCGCGATAGTGGCCAGAGTCAGCCATTCAGAGTCAGAGTCAGAGTCTACGCCTAGTGCCGCTGTTCCAGCTGAGCAATTAAATGTATCCGGCCAAACCGCTTCAAGTCATCCAGCCTATAGGAAATATCTGTCGCCTCTACCTCCTCTGGTCTCTCTGTGGCATCTGCCTCCTCTAGTCTCTATGCCTTCTCTGCCTCCTCTTGTCTCTCTGTGGCCTCTGCCTTTACTGGACTCTCTGTGGCCTCTGCCTCCACTGGTCTCTCTGTCACTTATGCCTCCTCTGGTCTCTCTCTGGCCTCTGCCTCCTCTGGTCTCTCTGCCTCCTCTGCCTCCTCTGGTCTCTCTGTGGCCTATGCCTCCTCTGGATTCTCTGTGGCCTCTGCCTCCTCTGGTCTCTCTGTCTCCTCTGCCCCTCTTTTATCTCTGTAGCCTCTGCCTCCTCTGGTCTCTCTGTGGCCTCTGCCTTCTCTTGTCTCTCTATTCCTCTATCTCCTCTGGTCTCTCTGTCTTTCTGCCCCCTCTGAACTCTCGGTGGCCTCTTCCCCCTATGGTCTAACTGTGGCCTTTGCCTCTTCTGCGCTATATATCTCCTCTGCCTCCCTGGTCTCTCTGTGGCCTCTGCCTCCTCTGGCCTCTCTAGTCTCTCTGCCTCCACTAGTGTCTCTATTGCCTCTGCCTCCTCTGGTCTGTCTGTGGCCTCTGACTCTTCTGGTCTCTTTCTCTCCTCTGCCTCCTCTAGTCACTCTGTGGCCTCTGCCTCCTCTGGACTCTCTGCCTCCTCTAGTCTTTCTGTGGCCTCTGCCTGCTCTAGACTCTCTGCCTCCCATGCATCCTCTCGTCTCTCTGTCTCGTCTGCCTCCTCTGGTCTCTCTGCCTCCTCTGCCTCCTCTGGTCTCTCTGTGGCCTCTGCCTCCTCTGGTCTCTCTGTGGCCTCTGTCTTCTCTTGTCTCTCTGCCTCCTCTGCCCCCTCTGGTCTCTCTGTTTCTACTGGTCTCTCTATTGCCTGTGCCTCCTCTGGTCTCTCTGTTGCCTCTGCCTCATCTGGTCTCTCTGCCTCCTCTGCTTCCTCTCGTCTCTCTGCCTCCTCTGCTTTCTCTGTCTCCCCTGCCTCCACTGGTCTCTCTGTCTCCTCTGCCTCCTCTGCTCTCTCTACCTCCACTGCCTCCTCTGGTCTGTCTGTGTCCTCTGCCTCCTCTCGTCTCTCTGTGGCCTCTGCCTCCTCTGGTCTCTCTGTCTCCTATGCCTCCACTGGTCTCTCAGTGGCCTTTGACTCCACTCGTCTCTCTGTGGCCTCTGTCTCCTCTGCTCTCTCTCTGGCCTCTACCTCCACTAGTCTCTCTGACTTATCTGTCTCCTCTAGACTCTCTGTCGCCTCTTCCTCCTCTGGTCTCTCTGCGGCCTCTGCCTCCTCTAGTCTCTCTGCCTTCTCTGCCTCCTCTTGTCTCTCTGTGGCCTCTGCCTTTACTGGTCTCTCTCTGGCCTCTGCCTCCTCTGGTCTCTCTGCCTCCTCTGCCTCCTCTGGTCTCTCTGTGGCCTCTGACTCCTCTGGACTCTCTGCCTCCTCTGGTCTCTCTGTGACCTCTGCTTCCTCTGGTCTCTCTGTGGCCTCTGCCTCCTCTTGTCTCTCTATTCCTCTATCTCCTCTGGGTTCTCTGTCTTTCTGCCTCCTCTGAACTCTCGGTGGCCTCTTCCCCCTCTGGTCTAACTGTGGCCTTTGCCTCTTCTGCACTCTATATCTCCTCTGCCTCCTCTTGTCTCTCTGTGGCCTCTGCCTCCTCTGGTCTCTCTGTGGCCTCTGCCTTCTCTGGCCTCTCTAGTCTCTCTGCCTCCACTAGTCTCTCTATTGCCTCTGCCTCCTCTGGTCTGTCTGTGGCCTCTGACTCCTCTGGTCTCTTTGTCTCCTATGCCTCCTCTAGTCACTCTGTGGCCTCTGCCTCCTCTGGTCTCTCTGCCTCCGCTGCTCTAACTGCCTCCTCTGGTCTCTCTGTGGCCGCTGCCTCCTCTGGTCTCTCTGTGGCATCTGCCTCCTCTGGTCACTCTGTGGCCTCTGCCTCCTCTGGACTCTCTGCCTCCTCTGGTCTCTCTGTGGCCTCTGCCTCCTCTGGTCTCTCTGCCTCCGCTGCTCTAACTGCCTCCTCTGGTCTCTCTGTGGCCGCTGCCTCCTCTGGTCTCTCTGTGGCATCTGCCTCCTCTGGTCTCTCTGTCTCCTATGCCTCCACTGGTCTCTCAGTGGCCTTTGACTCCACTCGTCTCTCTGTGGCCTCTGTCTCCTCTGCTCTCTCTCTGGCCTCTACCTCCACTAGTCTCTCTGACTTATCTGTCTCCTCTAGACTCTCTGTCGCCTCTTCCTCCTCTGGTCTCTCTGCGGCCTCTGCCTCCTCTAGTCTCTCTGCCTTCTCTGCCTCCTCTTGTCTCTCTGTGGCCTCTGCCTTTACTGGTCTCTCTCTGGCCTCTGCTTTCTCTGGTCTCTCTGCCTCCTCTGCCTCCTCTGGTCTCTCTGTGGCCTCTGACTCCTCTGGACTCTCTGCCTCCTCTGGTCTCTCTGTGACCTCTGCTTCCTCTGGTCTCTCTGTGGCCTCTGCCTCCTCTTGTCTCTCTATTCCTCTATCTCCTCTGGGTTCTCTGTCTTTCTGCCTCCTCTGAACTCTCGGTGGCCTCTTCCCCCTCTGGTCTAACTGTGGCCTTTGCCTCTTCTGCACTCTATATTTCCTCTGCCTCCTCTGGTCTCTCTGTGGCCTCTGCCTCCTCTGGTCTCTCTGTGGCCTCTGCCTTCTCTGGCCTCTCTAGTCTCTCTGCCTCCACTAGTCTCTCTATTGCCTCTGCCTCCTCTGGTCTGTCTGTGGCCTCTGACTCCTCTGGTCTCTTTGTCTCCTATGCCTCCTCTAGTCACTCTGTGGCCTCTGCCTCCTCTGGACTCTCTGCCTCCTCTGGTCTCTCTGTGGCCTCTGCCTCCTCTGGTCTCTCTGCCTCCGCTGCTCTAACTGCCTCCTCTGGTCTCTCTGTGGCCGCTGCCTCCTCTGGTCTCTCTGTGGCATCTGCCTTTTCTGGTCTCTCTGCCTCCTCTGCCTCCTCTGGTCTCTCTGCGGCCTGTGCCTCCTCTGGTCTTTTTGTGGCTTCTGCCTCCTCTGGTCTCTCTGTGGCCTCTACCTCCTCTAGCCTCTCTGTGGCCTCTGCCTCCTGTGGACTCTCTATTCCTATAACTCCTCTGGTCTCTCTGTGGCCTCTGTCTCCTTTGGTCTCTCTGCCTCCTCTGCATCCTCTCGTCTCTCTGCCTCCTCTGGGCTCTCTGTCTTTCTGCCTCAACTGAACTCTCGGTGGCCTCTTCCCACTCTGGTCTAACTGTGGCCTCTTCCTCTTCTGCTCTCTCTATCTCCTCTGCCTCCTCTCGTCTCTCTGTGGCCTCTGCCTCCTCTGGTCTCTCTGTGGCCTCTGCCTTCTCTTGACTCTCTGCCTCCTCTGCCTCCTCTAGTCTCTCTGCCTCCACTGCTCTCTTTTTTGCCTCTGCCTACTCTAGTCACTCTGTGGCCTCTGCCTCCTCTTGACTCTCTGCCTCCTCTGGTCTCTTTGTGGCCTCTGCCTCCTCTGGTCTGTCTGCCTCCGCTGCTCTAACTGCCTCCTCTGGTCTCTCTGTGGCCTCTGCCTCCTCTGGTCTTTCTGTGGCCTCTGCCTCCTCTGGTCTCTCTGTGGCCTCTACCTCCTCTGGCCTCTCATTGGCCTCTGCCTCCTCTGGACTCTCTGCCTCCTCTGGTCTTTTGTGGCCTCTGCCTTCTATGGTCTCTCTGCCTCCTCTGCTCCCTCTGCTCTCTGCCTCCACTGGTCTCTCAATTGCCTCTGCCTCCTCTGGTCACTCTGTGGCCTCTGCCTCCTCTGGTCTCTTTGTCTCCTCTGCCTCCTCTAGTCACTCTGTGGGCCCTGCCTCCTTTGGTCTCTCTGTCTCCTCTGCCTCCTCTCCTCTAACTGCCTCGTCTGGTCTCTCTGCCTCCTCTGCTTCCTCTCGTCTCTCTGTGGCCTCTGCCTAAACTGCTCTCTCTGTCTCCCCTGCCTCTACTGGTCTCTCTGCCTTCTCTGCCTCCTCTGCTCTCTCTACCTCCATTGGTCTCTCTGTGGCCTCTGCCTCTTGTGGTCTCTCTGTGGCCTCTGCCTTCTCTCGTCTCTCTGTGGCTACTGCCTACTCTGGTCTCTCTGTGGCATCTGCCTTTTCTGGTCTCTCTGCCTCTTCTGGTCTCTCTGTGGCCTCTGCCTCTTCTGGTCTCTCTGTGGCCTCTGCCTCCTCTGGATTCTCTGTATCCTCTGGTCTTTGTGTGGCCTCTGTCTCCTCTAGTCTCTACCTCCCCTGCTTCCTCTCGTCTCTCTGTGTCCTCTGCCTCCACTGGTCTCTCTGTGGCCTCTGCCTCCTCTGGTCTTTTTGTCTCCTCTGCCTCCTCTAGTCACTGTGTGGCCTCTGCCTCCTTTGGTCTCTCTGCCTTCTCTGCCTCCTCTGCTTTAACTTCCTCCTCTGGTCTCTCTGTCTCTCTGCCTCATCTGGTCTCTCTGTGGCCTCTGCTTCCTCTGGTCTCTCTGCTTCCTTTGCCTCCACTGGTCTCTC